>NGBS01000158.1:0-12783 GCA_002245135.1 Proteromonas lacertae | reverse complement strand
TTTTAAATGATTACTGATGCAACTACTTGTTTTTTTTTAGATTTGACTTTAGATTCTCGTTCTCTGTTTCACGCATTTTACAAATATGTTTCTTTTTCTTGCAAAGACATACAGTACATGTTCTCATTCTTTTTCTAATAAACATCACACTATAAAAACTGATACTCTTTTTTATCTTTGCCAAAACATGTTGTACGCAACATACATTTACATGATGAGCAGCTAGAAATTTATGAACACCATATATATACTAATAGAGCATTATCAAAGAATTTGTCCGTTACCGAAATAATTGTTACTTATTCAGCATGGATACAGTGAAATCACTACAAAATATAAGAAATATTTTTGCTTATTATAATTTAATAGAAATTTTTTAAATGTAATATTAGTATTTTAAAGATGAAGAAAATGAATTATACAAGTTATTAGTATACTTAAATATAAGAAGTAAAAAGGATGATATTATAAAGCAAATATGTTATTTAAACAACATAAAAATATGCACTGCCAGTAGAAATTTCAAATAATAATCTTAATTACAATTATATCCGTTTCATAAATATCAGTTGTTTGTATGTATTATTGACTGAAATAATATAAAGATATTTTAATTGTGAAAATCAAAACAAATATATTGTTGTATGATATGAAATAGAGAAAAAAACTTCAATACCCTCAAATGAGGATTTTTAAGGTAGGAAAGAAATTTGTTTAATAGAACCAAATAGTATACAATAGATCGAAAAATTACCACGTTACTAGTTTCCTTAAAAGTTTTGCACTACATCTTTTAATTCATCAACTTAGTAAATCTTTAAATAATGTTATACTACTTTCTGTATTTATTGCTGAATAAAAAATATAAGTATCTTCAGTTATATACCTTGAATCTTACTATAATTAAATACTTGTGTAACACACAAGTATATAAAACTGTAAAATTGCATAAAAGTATGCGATTATAGTGAATATATGTTCTAAAATCTTGTGATGTGAAGATTTTTATTCTTCATCTTATTAAATGATTTTTATATTTCATTTTTTCTAACAATGAAAGCTAACAACAATACACATAAAGAGCCAAAATTTGAAACACAAGCACCTAAAATACGTGTTTTATTACCGAAAACATCGATGAGTTATAGCATTAAAAACACTAGGCAATTGAGGGTGACCATTGATGAAAATAGTAAACAGTCTTTACTTTTAAGATCACCCAAAAGAAAATGTACAAGTGAAACATCGACTACAAGCGTTGGTTCATTAGGAGTATCATTTGATGATAGCGATGAAGAAGATGATAATAAACAACTTATTAGTAGCACTGAAAATTATTTTACACAAAATATTAATCATGCAGTTAGTAACAACAATGTATCAGATAATTCTTCAACATAAAGTGGCGATAAAATAGTTCTGGCATATTCTCAATCAGATACTGTTAAAAGAAGAAAAAGAGCATCATTATATAGAAAATTGAGAGGTGAATCATTATATTCTAATGAATCACCAGTGGATTTACCCAAAGGATTTGAACATTCCATTTATAGTAATGATTACATTATTGAACCTAATGAAAGAAATATTGAAAAGATAATAAAAATACAATCTATAATTAGAATGTTTTTAGTCATGAATAGAATTATAAATAGAGAAAAAAATCGATTGCAAGGCAGGAAAACATTAGAATCGAAAGCATATATAGCTTATAATAATGAATTACAAAGAGTAAAAATGTTAATAGAAAAAGGAAAGCCATGTAAAGAGTATGAAGAAGCAGTAGAGATATTACATCAATATGCAGAAGATTTAGATAAAAAAGGAATAGAGGATAAGGAAGAAGAATCAAAATTAGAATATTTATTTTATATATGTAGCGAAGATGAAACAAACACTCTGTTTTTAAATGAGTTTTTAATTCTAACAAATGACATTTTGAAGTTATTAACTCCTGTAGTTAGTTATAATATGTTATTTCCAGAAAAGAATAGCAAAATCAATTTAACTAAATTCTTACAATGGTATAAATCATGTAAAAGTAAAGGAGTTAAAAGAAGCAACATAGTATATATATATATATATATATATATTCTTACTACTGTAATAATAGATTAAAAGAAAACTATCCTTCTGTTTCTCAAAACCAATTACTTATCCATATTTGTATATAATTACTATTATTATTACTTGCTTAGAAAATATGTTAAATGTTTATTACTCTCTAAATATGTAACAAAAGCTTTAGAAGAATTTGATGACATGCATGAGCCTCAATTTCAATGTCCTATCTGTCACATTACTAATTTAATACCAAAATACATGTCAAAACATATCGTTCAATGTAAATATGATAGAAATTTGTGTAAAAAAGCTCATACGTAGAGGATAGTTACTATTTGTGTTAATTATTGTTGTTTGGATATAGAATAATACATAATAACATTTCATATACATAATAAATGAAAAAAACAATGATCTTGGTTTGAGTAAAGCTTGAGAAATCATTTTAAGATTTTAAAATGAGCAATTACAGTAGTATATATGCTACTTTAGTTGTGAAGAAGAAAGAATCATTGTTTTCTCCAAAAAACCTTTCAAGAGAAGTTTTTGCAGGAATCTTGTCGTATTTTTCTTCTTCTATTGATAATTGTAGAGTTTTAGCAATTGCAATTAATGGCATCGCTTTAGCTCAAGTGTTTTTTAAAGGTGATATGGCACCGTATGCAATGTAGTTTATATTCTTTAGATACATGGTTAGAGGAGTTCAAGCTTGTCTTATTGGGCTTTGTATGAGTTAGATTTTGTTATTGTGCTTATAGTTATACAGCAGTTTACTGTGATTGGTTTTAGTAAATATAAAAACTCAGTAGTCGCAGTTTCCATAGAGACAAGCCCATTTATAGTAGAATCATTAAAGAATATATATGAAAAAATGAAAGGTGAAAGTGATCAAGCCAAATTAGCCACAACTTTAATAGTATTTGCGATGCAAGCATTATTAGCAGGTATAATATGTGCTATTATAAGAATCTTACATATTGGCACAATTGTAGACTATATACCCTATCCTGTAAGAAGTGGAGTATTTGCTTCAGTTGGTTATTTCCTTTACATTTACAATTTTGATTTAGCATATGGAGAAAGTTTCTATTGGGGTTTATTTAAAGATTATAATTTAGTTTATTTCTTTATACCACATATATTAGGAATAGGCTTATTTATATTCACAAAATTTGTTAAAAGTCCATATGTTCAACCATTATTTATTATAATTGGAATAATTGTGTTTCATATAATAAGATTGATAGGTGGATGGTCAATCAATGAATTTAGAGATAACTTATGGTTTGTGCAAGACACTCCAGTAACTCCATTTTACGAATATTATCAACAAATCAGATTTGGTTTAGTAAAATGGGATTTAATCGCAAATGAAATTCCCAATATCTTAGTCGGTGTATTGATTGGACCAGTATTAAATGTATGTTTAAATGCAGTGATGTTAGGATATATGTTAAAGAGAAGTATTGATATTAATAAAGAAATCTTAAGTCATTCAATTGGTTATTGTTTAATTGGATGTTTAGGTGGATATTGCTCTCAAGCTGGAATGTCCATGACAACTTTACATGTATCTGCTGGTGGTAATACATGGGTATCAAGTGGTGTAGTTGGGTTAATATTATTCTGTATATATTATTATTATTATTATTATTTATAGTGATGTTTGCATTACATTGGTGTTTGGTGATAATAGGTTATTTACCTCGTCCAATCTTAGCAGCTGTATTTGTGAATGTTGGTTTAGGCATTATTATTAATACATTCATTGAAATATGGTATCAGTTAACTAAAATCGAAGTGTTATTGGTTTTAGTGATATTAATATGTAGTGCTACATTAGGATTTGTATATGGTGTAGTAGTTGGTTTAGTCTTGGCATTTGTATTATATATTTACACTACAAGTCGTTCTAATAATGTAACTGCTGAGACAGATGCTACGACATTAGGTAGTAATGTAATTAGACACTTGTACCAATCGGCACAATTAAATAAATTAGGAAAACATATTAGAGTTGTTCAATTAAGTGGATTCTTATTTTTTGCTTCTAGTTATCAATTGACTACTGATATATTAAGTAGAGTATTGAAGAAAATGAATATTAAAGATGAAAGTGAAAGTATTACTCATATATCCTTTTTTTATTAGATATTTATATATTATTATTATTATTATTATTATCTTTAATTTTATTTCTTTTTTTTAAGTTATATTAGATTTTACTAGAACGAATAGTATTGATTCAACAGCTTTTATAGCATTTGTTGAATTATGTGAAAAATTAACATCATTAGATGTATTTGTTGGTTTTGTGGTACTTAAACAAACAAGAAGAGAAAGAATGGAAAATATGGTAAAAAGATCATCCGCTAAACCAGATTTTTACAAATTCTATTTTTCATTAGATAATGCAATATCTGAATTTGAAGATTCTGTTGCTGAAAGGTTTACTGGATTTGTTATTCAAAATCAAATTCCAATCTCACCCAGAATAGAAGATACAAAAGCATTACCTAAATCTTCTACTAAGAAAGTAGATATTAATTGGAAGAAACAAACTCCAATCACAAGGTTAAGATATTTAATGAAGATGTTAAGTAATTTCAGTGAACATCCTATTTGTCAATCTATTTTATATGCTATATCTGAAGGATATGCGAAATATGTTATTTTAGAAACAGGACAAGTTTTATATCGTGAAAATCAATTGTCAAATGGTCTATATTTCCTTATCAATGGTAAAACTTCCTCTTATATAGCTGATGATTTGATTATGTCTGAGGCTACAACTAGAGAAGGAATAAATATTCTAAGAGTGCCAGATAAAGCTGAATATGAAATGAATAAGTTATGGGTTAATAAATATCCTGGTACTTTCATAGGATTAATGCCTGAAAGAGGTGTTATAACTTTGAATGAAGAAACATTGTTAGCTGACAAATCTACATTGTTATTACATCTTGATAGATCTTCTTTAAGAACAATGGAAGAAATTGTGCCTGATTTAGTCGCCTCATTTTATTTATACGATAGACTTGTCAGGAGAAGGAAATTAAAGTTTTTGAAAAATAGAATTCGTCAAAGTAGACAAGAAGACGTTTTGATGGACAGTAGAAAGGGAATGTTCTAATGACTTATCTATACTCATGTATATGTATATATACTATAAAATTTTGTGTGTGTTTTGGTAATTAAACCTATTCTAAATGAAAAAGAACATTTTTAACATTTAGGGGTATGAAAATTCTTTTTTTTTCCCGATTTTTAAAACATTATTTTTGATAGTCGAATGAAATAAAATATGTCTAATTTATATTCAAACTGTATGCAAATATTGGATGAAATAGAATCGTTGAATGCCATATTTTCTTCTGGTATATTTGTCAACATATCTTTGATGTAATTAGAAGAACTAGACTACGATTTTAATTACATTGCATCATTGAAAGATATTTTAAGTGAAGATAATAAAGATGTAAAAACTGAGTTTCTTCTTCCCCATCAAGCAGTTATATTTTCAGAAAATCAGTATATAATGAATTTGAACAATAAGAAATGAAAATATATAACATAGATATTTAGCTTTGGTAAGAGAATAATGAAACTAAATCGAAAAAATATTTCAGAATAAAGAAAGGGTCATAGTTGGGAATGTGATATAGTACTAATTTTTAATAGCTCCTGCTAATCAAGGATATAATAATAATATATATTAAGGGCTACAGACCCAAAATGGCTTGACGCTAGACCACGAGGCTTGACGCTGGACCCGAGGCTAAAATTCATATATTCGTTTCATTTTTCTTATTTTTCATTTTATTCAATAACCGTTCATTTGTACAACGGTTTTAACAGCCGTTATGAATCCGTTACATGTCAGTTACATAACTGACGTGTAACTGACGGTGTAACTGCCGTCCGTTGTAAACATTTGTTCAATTATGTTATAGAGACTGATATAAACCTTAGGAAGGCCATATACACCACCTAAGACTCGTTTTCACTTTCCCTTGTTTTCACTTTCCCTTTTCTTTTACTCATTTAGTTTTTGAAATGCGGATTTCATAATCGATTTTCCTTTCCCTTTCTTTTTTTCACTTATTTACCTAGAGAAAAGTGATCGACTTCACTTTCCCTAAGTAAGGAAGTGAAAAAAAGAAAGGGTAAGAAGAATCGGTTATGGATTTTTTATGTTATTTTAAATAAACCCTTAAAAACACACAGTCTTCTTTTTATTTTAATTAATCTCTGTATTAGTATTTAAAATATATAATTATTTAATCATAATTAGATAAATTCATATTTACTTACTTCTTTTTTTGATATCTGCATCCATTTTCACTCTAGCTGCTAAAGCATCACATAATAAAGATAGTAATCCATTAACTGCGTAATCTAATTTGTTATCAATAAATAATTGATTATTCTCAATTAATTCTTTCTTAAATCTATTACCATCTTTTCTAATATTATCTAAATATGTGATAATTTCCAATCTTTTTTTCGTTGCATACTGATTAGTATAATAATGCTTAACTTTGTCTAGTATAGCTTTTAACTTTGCTAGATTAGCTATACTCTCTTCTAAATAATGTAAGAAATGAATTTCTGTATATCCATTTAATGCTAATTCTCTAATGCTATTAAAAACTTTGATCCAAAATGGTATTTCTTCTTGAACCATTGTTATATCTCTCTGATAAACAAAATGACGCATTTTAATATAGTAAATAATCAAAAAAACAATAAATTAAAAGTAAAGTTAATTATTTCTTTGATAATCAAAGAAAAATTTTTAACTATATTATTACAACTCCTTGATTATCAAGGAATTTAATTAGCAAATCATATTAATACATTTGGAGTTATTTTATTGGGTATATTTATATCTTTCTCGTTTTTATAGGTTCTAATGTATCCCAGCTATCCTCCTTGGTTTAATCCGTGGTATTACCAGTCTCCAAGTACTTCTATGCCTATTCAAGGCAATAGTCAAGCAAATCAGATTCCAATGTTGCCACAAAGTTATTTTAATCCCTGGATGAACCCTTATTTTACTCCAGCTATCCCACCACCACCATCCTATTACTATCCTCCACCATATTATGTAGGATCATTAAATTAACATCCACAACAACCTCAGCAGCAGCAACAACAACAACAACAACAACAACAACAATCAAACACTACTAGAAGTACTAATGGAACTAGTTTCATAACACCAAGAAGAAGAACAACATCTTCAATTGTAATTGATCAACCACCTCCTCCACCTCCAAAAATACAACGATTAGCAGAAATCCCAGATGATTTATTACCAGATACACCTCCTCCTGAAGATCCACCAACACTTTCACCAATTAATGATGGACCAATTCCTGAAATACATCCTCAATCAACTACAGATGTTGAAAGAAGAAGGCAGCTACAGGAAGAAATGATTGCTCTGGATGTTGTTGATAATCATCCAGAGCAGTTGAAAACAATGTCACATCCTGAAAGAGTAAGTTTGTTACAACTTGTAGAGAGAAGTAGTAGAGACTACGAACGTACCTACGAGAAGATTATAAATGAAGAAGATGGAAAGAAACCTGAGGATTTGTTTACCCAAATCTGCAATGCATCAAGTGATTTTATGGTTACCATACGTAACTACATAAATGAGAAGAAATTTTCTTATATAAAAGTTTATTTCAGATTCAGAGTAGGTTATATAGGATCCGATGAACCAGCCAATGCACAAGTAAGTTGTTACAAAACATTCGAAACAGCACCAGAAATTATAACTTCTCAAGAGTTAGGTACAATTGGTTCAAAGTTAAACAATGCCATGATTCGAGATTTAGGTTCAATTTTCAACACTGAAAGATCTGAACTAAAGTTCAGATATATTAAGAAAGTAGAGATGATACTGATGAAAAGTTCAATGGCTGCTGGATCATCTACAGAAGATGACAACATAAAGTTACCAGCAAGCCTCAACAATAGAAAGTGCGTTATTAATTTGGTAAGATATAGTGAAGAATGTAAGAATATGTGCTTTTTATTTAGCGTGGCAGCTGGTTTACACTATGTAGAGTTCAAAGACCACCGTAACAGAGCAATGAAATACAAACAGTATGTAGACTTAATGGATGTAAGTAGTTTAAGGTTTCCAGTAGATGCAATTAATGATAGCGACAGAATTGATGAGTTTGAACAGCTGAATCATATTACTATCAATATATTTACAATAGACCAGAATGAACCAATACCTTTATACGTTACCAACATAGATAAAAGAAAACACTGGCCTCATGTGAACTTGCTAATATACAAAGATCATTATATGGTAATAACAAAATTAGAAGCCTTCCTATCACCTTCTGGTAAAAGGTGTCATAATTATTATACCAGATGCCAGTATTGTTTCTGTACTTTATCAACAGCTGATATGATAATTCAACATCAGAAAGAGAATTGTCAATTACAAAAAGGAATCATTCGTCAATTTCCACCTCCAGATACTTTCATCAAGTTTCATAATTTCAAATACCAACAAATGATTCCTGTAGTATTATACTGGGATACAGAAGTTATACAAGTACCAATAGATCCTTCTGAAGTAATACCTGGAGCCAAAGGAGCGTTTAAAAAACATATCCTCAGCAGTTGGTGCATTCACTTAAGTTCCAGGTACCCTGAAATCATCAGCGAAGAAACATTCTTCGGAAAACTGGAATTGCAGCAAGATCCACAAGATTTGGAGATGCAACTAGTAAAGAAGTTTGTTGAGATTCAAGATTATGTATTGAAGAAGTATGAAGATTATAAAAGTGGTGAATTGAAACCATTAGATGAAAGCACTTATATTCCAGCTCATAAAAATATCGATAAATGTATGTGGTGCAATACACCCTTCAATGAAAACGACAGAAATAGAAGGCGAACAAGACACCATGACCATTTTACTGGTAAGTATATTGCAACCTTATGTTCAAACTGTAATTGGCATTGTAGTTTACAGCATATGCCTATACCATGTTTGGCACACAACAGTAAAAACTATGACAATAACTTTATAATACGTGGATTATCAAAGTTGGATAAAGAAATGGAAGCAAAATGGTACAATGAAAATAATATTCCTATTCCAAATGATGATGATGATGATGATGATGAAGATAATCAAATTATACAATTACCAATACCTGAACCTGAATCAATTGCTGATAGATTAGCTGAATACAATAGAGGTATTGAAGAAGAAAAGAAACAAGAACAAGAAGCAAAAACAGTTGATAATGATGAAGAAGATGCAGAAACAGAAGAAGATACTGATTCTGATTTGCCATTACCAGAAATACCAATTAATACAATTGAAATAGTTGATGAGAATGATCCAGCAAATGAAGAAGCATTTAATGAGTTGTATTACATGTTACATAGTAGAGATCATTACATATCACCAAGAACAGCAGAAGATATTGGATTAGAAGAAGAGATGGGAAATATTATTGTTTCACAACCTAATTCAACAACAACTGAACAACAACAACAACAACAACAACAACAACAACAACCAACACCAAGAAAGAAGAAATATCATTCAAAACTATCTGTATTGTTAAAAACTGATAATAAGTTTTTACTTATCAAGTTCATGAAGTTACACTTTATAGATAGTTGCCAATTTATGCCAGCATCATTAGATTCATTAGTAAAGTCATTGAAAGTCGAAGCTGATGCACATGCTAATCATAAAGTACTCTTTAAACCAGTTTATCAATATGTAACACAAACAAAAGAGATAAATGATTGTTTAAAAGAGAGAAACTGGACAGTAGATGATTTTATAGCTAAGTGGGGTTTACAGAAAGGTCATTTTCCCTACGAATACGTAGATAGTATTCAAAAGTTATACCTTACTGATAAATTACCTAGAAAAGAAGATTTTAAGTCTCAATTAAAACAGAATGAAGGTATATCTGATTATGATTATGAATCATCTCAAGCTCTCTGGACTCTATTGAAATGTAAAAACTTGATGGATTACAATATGTTCTATTTAGCAATTGATGTTCTTACATTATCTAGTGTATTTGATCACTTTAGGAATGTTGTATTTAGAACATTTACATTAGATCCATGCTGGCATGTATCATGTCCTGGTTTAGCCTGGAGTATATTCCTTAAAAAATCCAAAGTGGATATTGAACTAATATCAGATCAAGTCAAGTATGACTTTATGAGAAAAGGTCTTATTGGTGGAATTTCAATGATTGGATCTACGAGAAAAGCAGAAGCTAAAAATCATTACATGGATCCTCCATACTTTTCAGATCATACTTCTCATCCACCAAAACAAGAAACATATATTATGTATGTAGATTATAATTCTCTATATCCTTCTACAATGGCATCAATGAAATTACCCTATAAAGACTTTCAATGGGAACCAAATCCTCAATTAATTTATGATAATGTTATAACAAAATTAAAACCTTATGAGGATTTAAAAAGATCATTTATGGTAGAAGATCAGAAGCTGTGGAAGGATCCAGAGAGCAGAGGTTATATATTAGAAGTTGATATAGAACCTCCAGATAATACAAATGGCAAGTTTTCAGAGTATCCTTTATTTCCTGAAAGAAAGATAATATTATATGAAGATTTGTCACCAACACAGAAGCAATGGGCCAGAGAATTAGGATTAGTAGCTGTCAACAAAAAGTCTGGCAAAGAAGTATTGAAGAATAATACAGCAAGAATAATATGTGATTTATCCAACAAGTATCATTATGTTGTTCATTATCAATATCTAAACTATGCTGTGAAGTTAGGATATAAAGTAACCAAAGTATGGAGAGTAATTAGTTTTTGTGAAACAGATTATGCGTATGAATTTGTTATGCAATGCCATCTATTAAGAAAAGATGCAAAGAAGTTCCATCGAGATGCAGAAGCTGATACGTTTAAACTAATCCTGAATAGTGCATATGGTAAGACATGTGAGAATACTGAGAATAGATGTAGAAGTAGACTAGTTAATAATGAGGACCAATTCCTCAAATGTGTTAGCAATCCATACTTTACTGGTTTTGTTTCAATTGATGGTTGTGACTTGAGAGTGTGTAAGTTTAAAAAATACAAGTGTGCAATAGATAAGCCAAGCTATATTGGAATGTCCATTCTTTGCCAATCAAAGTATCTTATGGCAAAGTTTTGGTATGGACAATTATATCAAAAGTATAAACAAGGATTGCGTTTATTAATGACAGATACAGACTCTTTTATCTTTATGGTATGGACAGATGATATATACAAAGATATTGCTAATGATTTAAATCTACAAGGTTGCATGGATACTGGTAATATTAATTGTGATTATCTTAAAGAGAGAGGTATTCGTTATCAGAACTATCAAAGAACAGGTGAACTGAATTTACTTAAAATGGAAGAGAACAAAAGTGATCAATTATATACAATAACAAAATTCTGTGGATTGAAAGCAAAGATGTATGCTTATGAGAAGCAAAGAGTGGATGGATTTACGCACTTAAAGGTGTCTGATAGCAGAGCAAAAGGCGTAACTAAAGGTTTCAGAATAAAGACTTGTGACTATGATTACTACAAGAATATCTTAGAAAGTAAAGAACTAAGTAAAGTTTATGTTAATCAATACAGTTTCAGAAGTGCAAAACAAGTAGTATACACAGTTAAACAACCAAAGTTAGCTTTTACAATCTTTGATATAAAGAGATTTTACCTGAATGTTTTAACTTCAATTCCTTATACTATAAGTCGCCCACCACCACCACCAATGTTTACAGATATTGTCGATAATAATAATAATAATAATAATAATAATAATAATAATGTATTAATATTGATGAAAATAGCATTAATTAGAATAAAAATGGATATATTCAATATATTTGTGTATGCCTTTACTTTTGTGTTTTTCTTCTTATGCTTACTAATTCTTATTATAATCAGCCTTACGCTAAGTCAAATACAAATGCAACTCAAGAACTACCACCAGGATATAAGTTTGTTGATCAAACAAACCAATCAAACCTTACGAGCAATTTTAACAATGCACCACCGCCATTACAGAATTTTACAAGAGCGGATCCGTATGATGATGATGAAATGTCAAGACAAATCGAGCAGTATAGAGAATATTTAGATAGACTTTATGAACAGTATTATTATTTAAGTGAAAAACAGTTTATTAAATTAACTCAAGAAGCTATTGGAAAGAATGAAGTTCCACCTCCTTATGATGTTGTTAGAGAGTATCTTAGACGTAAACCAGGTCGTCAAGTAGTTGATTTCAAATACAATAAAGATTTACCTTTTGCAACTGTTAAGAAACCAGGCTATTTTCAATTAGATATTGTCTTTTTCTTACCTCAATTATATCATTTATATATAATAGAAATAAACTCTAGAAAAGTATGGGTGATACCAATGTCAAGCAATAATGCTGCAGATATAATGAGAGCTTTTAATGCATGGTATTTTAAAACAAATGAAGATGGTTCTGAAATAGTATCAAAAAGACGTGTTGTAAGTATTTTAGCTGATTTAGAAAGTGGTTTTAGTGTAGTTAAAGAGTTCTGTGATAAGGAAGGAATAACATTCTATCAAAAAGCACCTAATGAACATAGATAGAAGCTATATTAGATAAATCGGTAAGTGTAATAAAGAACTATTATATAAACACTTGAT
>NGBS01000728.1:0-19739 GCA_002245135.1 Proteromonas lacertae | reverse complement strand
AGCAAGAATGGTTAAAGAGAAATATTGTTATGTATGTAAAGATCTTGTTCAAGAATATAATAAATATGATGAAAATGAAATTTACCTTGTGGAAGTAACAACAATACGTTTGAGCAATATAATGGTTATAGTACTTATACTAATAAACAGTGGAATATTGATATTGGATATGAGAGATTCATTGGTCCGGAGAGTTATTTTAGCCCTGATATCTTAAATCCTAATCTTGGTAAAGGTTTGCCTAATTTGATTGATGATGTTATTTTGTCATGTCCTATTGATTGTCGTAGAGGTTTGTACAGTAATATTGTTTTATCTGGAGGATCGACTAATTTTAAGAATTTTGGAAAAAGAATTGAAAAGGATTTGCAAAGTCGTGTTGATCAGAGAATACAGTCTAATTTAAGTACATTGAACCAACATGTTAAAAGCCAGAGTGTATAAATATATACAATTAATACTAATTATTGTTTTTATAGAAGCCTGCTTTACAAGTACATGTTAATAGTCATAAAGCTCAAGGATATGCAGCTTATTTAGGAGGAAGTATACTTGTTACTGCTTTCCGTGAACATTTCAATAAAATCAGTGTTACTAAAGAGGAATATGAAGAATATGGTGCTCAAATTTATTCATAGAAAGGTTTAATTGATGATTTATCATATATTTTTATCATATTTTTATGAAATGTTATACATTTTGTTGTTTTGTTTTATAAAGAGTAATATTATTCATGATATTATGATCTAATGGTACAACATAAAGTGTGAAAATATTTTCTACAAGTATTTTTCCTAAAAGGAAGTTTGATTCTGAAGCATTTTTACATTCCAGAGGAATATATTTCACATTTCGAATATTCTCTGCAGTTTCAGATATATTTAAACCAACAAAAGGATATTTTCCACCTAATAATTCATCAATACTAACAAAATATATATCATTTTCCATCTCTCTTTATCTTTTCTTCTCTTCCCTTATACAGATTATTACAATAGTCACTTAGAATCACTTCATTTTCATCATTTAAAAAGATGTTGGATGGCATTAAATCACTGTGAATTGTTCCATTTTCATGTAAACTTTCATTAATTCATCAATTTCTGTGATTTGATCACTACTGAAATATATTGGGATATTTGTTGTTGTGTTGCTTCAGCACTCTTTACAGCTACCATAATTTCAATGGAGGTTTGTTTGAATTTGGCTAAAGTATCTATTAACTTTTCATCTTCTAATATATCACCTTCAGATGAAGCTAATAAATGTAAAATTTGATCTTCTATATCTTCCAATGTCTTTTTATATTCGGCATCTTTCATTGCCAATTCTACTCTTCTTTCTTCTAATTCTCTTTGTTCTTTTCCTACTAATATACCTAATAATTGATCTTGTAACCTTCTTGAGTTGCTACAAAGTTCAATAAATTCACTTTTACACAAGTTTCAGGTGGATAATGTGGATTTCTTAATCTTGTCATTATATATAATCGAATTTTTTCATCATAATTTACTGAATTATCATCTAACGATTAGCTTGCCATTTATTTGAATTTCTTAACATTATGCCATTATCAATTGAAAAGGAATCATTTGGCAATTTCCATATTGTCCATTGTCTTATGGCTATTGGATCTCCTAATATAACAACTAATGAATAAGTTGGGGATTTTGGATTATTTTTTCTCTTCTAATAATTTCAACTAATCAGTTATACATTCACTACGATATTGTGTTGGAATAATCTAAATAAGCAATAATACCACTTGACATTAATATATCACCTACTAAATGATCATAATCTACTTGTAAACTAGCTGAATAATCACTCCATCGACTCTTTTCACCTCCTAAACCACCTATCTACTTGTTTCTAACTCTTCTTTCTTTTTCGTTGTAATTTCTAATTCTTTTTCTAAAGCTTGTACTTGATCAACTAATTCTTTCAATTCAGCTCGTTTAGTGGTTAATTGACCTTCAGCTTTCGCTTTTGTAGCTTTAGCTTTTTCTAAGGCTTCTCTCTTTGGTACTATTACTTCCTTAATATCATAATATCTCTGTTATTAATATAAATAGTTATTTAAAACAAATCATCTGATTATGAAACTATTTACAATATCATAAATCCAATAATATAATACATATATTGACTAATTATTTCTTCCTACTTCTTTATATTTATAATACATAAACAAAATGAATGTATTTAAAGAGATTTGATTGGATGGCTTGATTGATTCAAATTTATTATGAATGAAAATCAAACAGCAAAGCTTAATAAAAAATGCCATAGACCAAAGAATGAAGAGTTAAAAATGGATGAGGGTGAAACAGTTGGTGAAAATCATCGTCAAGTTGAAAATAATCAACAGAATAAGATAGAAACTACGTAAATATAGATTATAATATTGTGAATAGGTTAAATCCAAGGAGAAGAAAATTTGACGAGATAAGTTCACCTCCTCTTGAAGGTGTTGGCACGAAGAGGAAGTAAATATAAAATATTATATAGTTTATAGGGAAGAGGTAAAAAAAGATAAAACTTTCTGTAATTGCTCCTAATGGTAATGGAATTACTCCTAGTAACACCAAAACAAAGTAAGGCTAAAACATTTTATTATTTATAGACAATTAAATGATGATGGTAATAAAGAAGATAGTGATTCATCTAATATGGAGTTTCCAATTCCTGCTAATAATTACCCACAAACAAAAAGAAAACATGGTGTAGAAATAATGAACGATAGTACATTAGAGATAAATGCTGGTAGAAATAAAATAGGTAGTGATTTATTCTCAAACAATGCAAATGTTGGATTTATGTTAAACAATACAAATGGTGGATTATTGTCAAACAATACAAGTGGTGGATTAATGTCAAACAATGCAAATGTTGGGTTAATGTTAAACAATACAAATGGTGGATTATTGTCAAACAATACAAGTGGTGGATCATTTTCGAGAAATACAAATATTCCAATTTCTTTTCCATTAGCAGGTGTTGCTATAAATAAAGAAGATGCTTTCATCAGAATAGTGAATTCTTTAAAATTGAATTCAGATGATGGTAAAGAGTTGTTAGAGTTTGATGAATCTGTAAATGTATTTCAATTCCCCAGAAAGAGAATTCTTATTAGAGAATGTTATAAACAAATGTTTAGACATATTTGTTTATTATTATCAGAAGATCCTCAGCAGAATATAACAATAGAAGGACAACCAGGTATAGGAAAGACTTCCTTCATTTATGCATTATTATACTTTTTAAAAACAAATTTATGTAAAGAATATACTGAAGAGCAGAAGAATTACTTAAAGATTGAAGGATATACACATGAAATGGCTGTCATGGATGAAATAATAAGAAAATATGATAAAGAAAATGAACCAAGAATAAGAAAATTGAACGAAGAAATCGAAAAGTTAAAAACAGAAAACAATAAAAAGAATATAAATGAAAATGATATTACAGAAGTAAACAATATTTGTAAAGATTTGAAAAGTATAACAGAAGATACATTTGGATATGATAAATTCATTAATGAGAATAGAATTAGATATGATAGCATTATGAATAGGTTGAATAACGATAATAATAGAGTTATAAAACATTGTAATGGTAAGATTATACAAAAATTGAACGAAATTATAGAATTATTATTACCATCAGGAAGACTTAGTAAATTCCTTTCTTCAAAAGATGTTACCATCGATATAAAAAAAATAGATGAATATTGTTATTACATTATGAATAGAAATGATAGACTTAATACATTAAAAATAGAACAATACAAGGATATGACAATGGTTGGATATGCATTGATAAGTATAATATTAGATAAATTAAATGAGATTAATAAAATATTATTAGAAAAAGAAGTAAATCAATACAATATTTATAAACTACGAAAAGAAATAATGATAATTGATGAACTTAATAATACAAAGAATGACATGAAAAGAAAATTACAAAATATTCAAGACAGGATTAATGAAATAAAAAAATCAAAACATCATAAAACAATGAATATTATGGAAAGACTAGAATATATTATAAATAGGTATAGTAGATTAAGTGAAGAGCAAAAAGCAGAAGTAGATAAAGTAAAGTATGAATCACTTATAAATATTGAAAGAAAGATTGGTGAATTAGAAACTAGTGAAATAGAATTGAAAATTGGATTTAATCATTACATATTTGAAGGTAGGTGGAGAAATAGACCAATATATGTGATGAAAGGGAAAAAGAATGGATCTTATAAGGATGAAAGAATTTATGAATTTAAATATGATGAGAGTAAAAATGATTATACTCTAGTGAAAAGTGAATTAAAAATTGAAGATATTAAAAAAATAACAGATTCTATAATAATAGTTGATACAGTTAATTATGAGCACATTGGGGAAAGAAATGCAATTATCTCAATTAGTTCACCAGATAAAGAGAATAATAAGAGTTATAGAAATTGTAAAGAATTATATTTTGATTCATTAAGTAATGAAGAAATAGCAGAATGGTTTAAAGAATGTACAGATGTTAATGTTGGTAATATTATTAGAATTGATGATTATGTTAAAAGTAAACAATTTGAAAGTATTCGTGATAGATATGGTAATATCCCAAGACAGATTTATTTTGATTATTTATATAAAGAAAATTATGAAGGTAAAGATTATTGGAAATATTATCAACAATTAATGAATAGTGTAGTTGGTAGAACAGGATTTAATGAATTTCTGAATCTATATTCAAATAGAGAGAATTTAAAAAGTAAACCATTATCCAATATATTATTAAAATATGATATGAAATTAGAATGGGATTATCAATTAAAAGATTATATATTGAAACCAAAAGAGAATTTAAAATTCATATCTGATGATATTGAAAAATATATTATTTCTAGATTATATCCACCAAATAATGAGATAGAGTATAAGAGTATAAGAAATAGTTATACACCTCTAAATAAGAAACCTATCAATGAAAAAGCTGAAAATGATAAAAATATGGAAAAGATATGTCTAAAACAAATAATATCATACAAATTGAGTAAAGGAGATATTCTATTAACTAAAGGAGATTCCAATTTCGAGTATGATACTGATAAGCAACTTTTAGTTCATTTTCCTGTTGGTGGTTTACATTCTGTTTATCATATATTGGATGAAAATAATGTGTTTGATTTAATAATGAATGGAGTGTTTATAAAAATAGTATTAAATGGTGAGACATTAGATGATGAAACAAAAATTAAGGAATCAATAAAAGTATGAAATTATATATTTATAGTTTAATAGCAATACAGTTTAAAGAAAAGTGGCAGTTTTAAATATGCTGTAATAAGAAACGAAGACAGAATTGAATCTTATCATGATATTACTATTTCATCTCCAAAAGATCCACCATCACAACCATCACCAACAATAGAAGATTTAGAAGTTGATGATAATAGTAATTCTGAATTGGAAGAATTTATAAAAAGATTTCCTTGTGTGGATGTTAAAACTCCACTTCCACTTCCATTATTTCATATCAAAAAAGAAGATGAAAATGAAATAGAAATATTTGCAAATAATAATGAATTGTTTTTGATGAGAAAATGTTATAATGAGATGTTGAAAATAATTGATGAAGGTTATAAAAACAATAGAAATAGATCAAAACCACATCAAAAGACGTATTTAATATTAGGCAATAGAGGAATTGGTAAAACAGTATTAGCAAATGTTATAATTGAACATATTAAAGAGATTTATGAAGGAAGAATAAATATAATATATAAATCCCAGGATGAAAATATAACAGATGAAGAATATGTTCATACAAGTGAATATACAAATGAATATATTGTTGTTGGTAATGCAGCAGTAATTGGTGAAGATGATTATCCTGATGCTAGTATGATAATATTATTAGCTAATGGATCTAAAAAGGAATATAAAACATTTCAAAATAAAAGATGTCCACTTGTGATGTATATACCTCCATTTTCAAAAGAAGAAATAGAAAAAGTAATCCTTATCCAACATCCAAAATACTCTAAAAATTATGAAAAACATTATCTGAAGTTGAAAAATCTTGCAAATGCAGAAGAAATTTATCCAGAGAAAGTTAGAAAATATGTTAAAACTATAGCTTATTATAGAAATAATTATGAATATTATGGTGGACTTATTGGAAATTATGATAAAAATGAGAAAAAAATGATTGATACCATTAGTGGTATTGATGTTGAGAAAGCTAAATCAATAATAGGAGGAGTTAGTATATCATCTCTTTCAAAGTGTGATTATGATTATGATTATGATTATGATGATATTTTTATATACAATACATATGAAGGTGATGTTACTAAATCTGATCATTTGGTTTTTCTAACTGAAACAATAGAGAGAATGGTATATAACAAATTATATAAAATAAAGGATAAAAATGAATGTATTGCTAGGATAGACTTACTAAATAGCACTCCGAATGCTATTATATTTAATAAAACACAGTAACAATTTCAGAGGAAGGATTATTACTGCAATGTGTGATAATAATAAAGAGTTCAATGATATTGAGTATTTCATTTAAATACAAAATTATCACACTTCTATTTCACATCAAAATATCATTACAATAATTCATCAAATAATATATTATTTTAAATACATACAAATCTAGAGATATATCATGGTATAATCTACTACATCTTCTTCTATATTAAGATATTTGAAACTTTCAAATCAAGAGTAGTTCTTATTCTATTTTTCTATATTCACTTATCTTACATCATCATCTAAATAATCAAAATAATAACATTCATATTAATCAAATATCACATCTTTATTTCTCTAAACTCACTTTATTTTACACAAATTCACAATTTATACAAATCATCACAATTATGCTCAATCACATCACTTTTAAATTTAAACTATTTTCTACATCTCTACAACATCATCAGGTTGTTCCACTCTGAAAAAGATGTGAAATCTGTTTCTTTCTTCATTTACTTTATCCATATAAATAAAATTGTCATCATATTTCAGTATTATACACTTATATTCACCACAATATATCATTTACACATCAATTTCACAAAAATACCTTTTTCTATTTATAAATATTTAGCCGTTTCTTTCATCATTTTTCATTTTTTCTCTTTAAATCATCATTAAGCATAGATAGATCAATAATAACAAATATATTGTTAATTTTCTTTTATGTATTATTAGAATGGCATTAATTGTTTATAAGAAATTATAAAAGAGAGAGAGTGATATATAAGAAAAAAAGTGAAATAATAATCAGAATCGTTCATATCTACAATAAAGCACCGCATCCCATCAGAACTGCGAAGTTAAGATTGTACGAGCTATGATAGTAGTACAGTGGGGGACTCTGTGCGAAGTCATAGTAACGATTCTTTTTATTCTTTTTTATTCTTTTTTATTCTTTCTTTTTTCTTTCTTTTTATTATGATGTTGAATAGGTGTAGAAACAATAAACTAACACAAACAAATAGAATCAAACTCAATCGAAAATTAATTTATGTAGAATCATTATAAATCTGGTTAAAAATGTTTAATAACATGACTTATACTTGTAACTATTTTTGTTTTTATAATGTAAATCACTTTATACAATCAAATAATAATAAATCAAAATATTTATTACTTTACGCTATTTTATCAAAATATTCACATTTATCAACCAAATCATCTGGTTATTTATCAATTCTTAAACCAGTTGTATGATGATATTTATAAAACCCATAATATTCATAGATTAACTATCCATAAACAATTAAACCAGTATAAATATAATCTGGATACTTAACATCATAATATTTTGCAAAACTATCATAAAGTTGATAAGATTCTAAAATATCTAAAATATTCTATTCACTAGATATAACATACATAATCAAGTTTATTAGTTCTTCCAATAAATCCATTTTTTTGTCTTTTAATACACCATTGTATAATATACATTCGATTTTCTTCACTATACACTTTCTGAAGTTAGCCAAAACTACTTAGAGCTGCTCATCATGGACTAATGAAGAGTTGGAATATTATTTTAATTATTGTCATAAAAAAAGAAATGTTTAGTATGATTTTTCATGAATAATTGTTTATGCGTAATGAAATATATATCAACTATTTTATTTGTCCAATACAATTATTATTATTTAAATGTATATTGATAGACAATAATAAAAATGGAAATAATGTGAAAGTATATAGAATTGCCAATCTCAATTCTCATTTAGTATAAAATAAGAAAAATTATTTAATCAAATCATATAAAACATAATACTGTAATATAATATAAATCATTTCGATAATAATTCTGTGATAGTGAATAGATCACCTGCACTATTCATTCTAATATTGCTTTTTATATATTCATGTTTATCCTTTTCATCATTTGTTATTGAATTAGTTGGAACTTGTATTTGTTGTGGCTGCTGCTGTAGTGGTAATATTGAAGGAGATGATGAAACTGGTATTTGTGTTTGATATGGATATGACGATGATGGTGGATATTGTTGAGAATAAAATTGTTGTTGAGGTGGTACTGATGGATAATTCACTGATGGATATGATAAAGCTTGATAAGGTGTAGATGGAGGATTCTGATAAAAGCTATTTGGGTATTGAGCATTACTGCCATACTTAATTGAATTGTTATTTATCATTGTATTTTGGTTTTGAGAATATAACTTTTGCATTGATGATGATGATGCAGCATTCATAAACTTATTAGTGGATACTGGTGGTGTCTGTGGTTGAATAACTGGTGGAGGTTGAGTTTGTACATGTAATAAAGATGGTGAAGGTGATGATAATAATTGTGGTTGTTGTATTACTGGATAAGTGTTTGGTAAAACATCTTCTTTTGTATCAATGTATTTATTTATATATTGAGTGTTTTGACGATAAGTAGGATTGGGATTAATCAATGCATACACTAAATGCTTTAATCTATCAGAATAATGTTGCATTATTGGTTGATATTTACCATAAACAATATTATGAGATACAATATTCCTATCTCTATCTGGAAATGCCATTTGTAATGTGCATAATTCATAAAATATACATCCAGCTGCAAATAGATCAGTAGATTGAGTATATTTCTTTATTGGACTTCTATCGGACCAAAGTTCTGGTGCAACATAATTTGGTGTTCCATAAAACTGAGTTGT
Organism: Proteromonas lacertae; assembly: GCA_002245135.1. Classification (NCBI taxonomy): domain Eukaryota; class Bigyra; order Opalinata; family Proteromonadidae; genus Proteromonas; species Proteromonas lacertae. The sequence continues at coordinate 10,534 of NGBS01000728.1, read as the reverse complement.
GGAATTTGCTGATACAGCTAAACCAAAATCACCTATTACTAGATGTTCATCACTTATAAATATATTTGCAGGTTTTAGATCCCTGTGTATAACTCCATTATTATGAATGTATAACAATCCTTTAATAACGTCATTAATATATATCCATATTTCCTATATATGTTATATTTCTATGCAATAAATACATTTTCATCTATAAAACTACCTTCTGCTCTTCTCTTTGCGATTAATTGAGCTAAATCTCCTTCAGGGCAATACTCAGTATATATGTATAAATTACTTCCAATAAGATTGTATCCTTTCAATATTAACACTCTTCTGTCTCTCATTTTATTCAGTGTATCTAGTTCCTGTCTTATTGAATCATAGTCAGGTGTATTAATCGATATATGTTTTCTCACTGATTTAAGTCCACTTTGTTCAACTATATTTAGAGATAACGACAGACCACCTTTGGGAAGAGATTTAATAATTTTATCACTGTTTGTATTTACTACTGGAATGTTATTCATTGCTCTTCACTTTATTCTTGTATGTTGAATGATTTATGTAAATACTAAAAAAGTGACAATGTCATAATTACACAAAATTACATTTTGATTTAAACATCCTTTAGATGATTACGCTGTTTATTTATATATTATAATTATTGTATTATAGTACATACCTTTTATATAAATCGTTTGTTTGTGTTAATGGAGATGAATTTCCAGATAATGATGAAGAAATAAGACGTATGCTTCAGATGTGGTATATTTAATTATTTAATGGGTATTTAGGTTTATATATTACCTGAATTATTTAGTAAATTACATGTTTAACTCAATCTTAAAGATTATTCCCATTATTAGTTATATTAAAGAATTTGCCATATATCTGATTTATTTTTTACCAGATCAACCTGTATACAACTGAAAATATGTTAATCTAGCTTGTTCCCTATGTTTATAATAATATCGTAAAAATTATTGATCCTATTGTTGTATTATTCCTAAAGATTAAAAACATTTTATTTTTTCGGTATTATATATCATTTTTATCTTTTATAGTCTTACATTATTTCTATATTATGTTTTTTTATCGACATTATCAGTATACTTTGATGAAGACACATATACAGACACATGGAACATATTAAAAGAGTTACTTGATAGAGTTAAAGCATATAAAAGAGATCATCCGCTTTTATATCCAAATAGTTATGTTAGAGATAATAATAATGATGAGTATTATCAATATTATAGTGAAAATAAGAAAAATATAAAACCACTTCCATTTGAGCTGAGAAAGAGAAAATAGATAAGCAATATTGTCGTTTAGTGATTATTAATGTTTTTGTTATTACAATATCTCAAATATATATAAACACAATGATAATAAAAGTATATTTAAAGAAAAATATAGCTTATGTAGTTAGAGTTTGAACAAATTCTGTAGCAAATGCTCTAGTTCTAGAATTCACACTTAATTTCAATTCTGATAAGTTCTTATCTATTTCTTCAAGGAATTGGACAAGGAATTCGATTATTTTATCCTTTGAAAACTTTACTAAATGTTCATCAGTTATTAAAAAACTAATATCATATCCCTGCAATAAAATAGAAGTATATTATAAATACTGGCATTGGTTTACGTCTCAATATATAAAACATTTCAGCTCTCTTCATTAAGAACGAACTATATTTCTTACACAACAACACTTCCAACTCATCAGATTTTTTTATTGATATACTAATTCTAACTGAGTTAATGGAAGGTTCTATTAAACATTTTTCATGTTCAGAACGAGTTATTAAAATTGGATCAAGTACTGAATTTGGACCTGATCTGTTCAAATAAAAATGATTATTTATTATACTGAATTTCAACTTCTGGTTTACTTTGTTTTTCAGACAACATTGAAGGAAATGTTCTTAATGTTAGTGTTTGTGTAAGAGTGTTTCTAATTTTTTCAATATACGGACGTAAAGAAGTTGCCTAGGAAAATAATTATTAAAATATACCATCCAGAATAACAAGAATAAAGAAAGATTTATAAATCAAACAAAAGCTTGATAATCTATTTTGACATTCTTAGAGAATATAATACAGTATCTAGTTGATGACAATCATAAATGAGATAAATAATGTGTTGTGATGTTTTTTAAAGATTTTGTTGGTTACAATTGTTTTGACAGTTGATTTTATTACAAAAAGCTTGTTTATTCAAGCAAATTGAGGATTTTTGAATGAACAATATAAGCGATCCTGTTAATCAATCTGGTCCAACTGAAGGGTCAAATGAAAATGTAAAGTTGGAAAATCCAGACGAACAACACCCAAACGGTGATTCTGAAGCAATTGTTCAAAATAGTGCAAACAATCAAGAAGGACAGAATGGCAACACAGAAAATCAACAAGAAAATATTCCGGAGAGTGATGGTAATAATGCAGTTGAAACAACACAACAACACAATGAACAACCTCCTGTAAATGAACCATCTCAACAAACGGAAAATGGTAATGGAAATACAACTGAATCAAAGGCCGATGAAAACAGACCAGCTGAAAGTACTGAAGAAAATCAGCCAATAAAAAGAGAACCTGTTCAAATCAAAACAATCGAAGTTAAGCCTGCACCAACTGCTCAAAATGATAAACCAGTTGTAAAAAATGGTGTTAAAGATACAAACGCTCATGAGCATGTTTCATCTAAAGAAAGTATTGAAAATGCGAGAGTTAAAAAGAGTTTAAGTATAGGACAGTTATTGAAATATTCCGACTACATTGATCGTTTTCTTCAATTCATTGGTATAATCTTCTCAATTGGTACAGGTGTAATTATGCCATGTTCTATGTTAATCTTTGGTGATATGATGAATCAAGTTCAAACAGGTGATGTAGAACTTACAGTTGATCAAATTCAAGCCTATATTCAAGAAGCTCGAGATAGTATTATTGAGAATAGTTTGTTGATGTTTGGAATTGGTGCAGCAATGGCTGTATGTAGTTTCTTTATGATGTGGTCATGGAAATTAACAGCAGAAAGACAAATTGCAAGAGTTAGGTATTTGTATTTCCGTGGTATTATTCGTCAAGATGTTACTTGGTTTGATAGTCATGATCCAAAGACATTATCCACTCGTATTGTTGATGATACATTGATTATGACAGGAGGAATGGGTAAAGATATTGGTATGACTATTCAAGCATTAGCTCAGTTTATTGCTGGTTATGCAATTGGTTTTACCAAAGATTGGTCAATGACTTTGGTTATATTAGCATTAGGTGTGCCATTGTGTATTGTTGGTAGTGCTTTTGGTATTTTATTGAGAAAATTCATATTGGAAGCTCAAAACAGATTTGCTGAATCAGGTGGTATTGCTGAAGAAGCTATTGGCTCAATCAGAACAGTTGCTTCATTTGGTATTGAAGAATATTTCATTAAAAGATATAAAGTTGCTGTTGAAGAAGCAAGAGGTTTAGGTATTCAAATGTCAAGAATTGCTGGTGCAATTATTGGTTTATTTATGATGATTATGTATTTAACATATTCATTAGGTTTATGGTATGGTGGTAAATTGATTGGAGATGATCAAGATGATGCAAGAGATGAGTATAATATATATAATATATTATTATTATTATTATAGAATCTATCACTATTGTAGTCAAGGTAATGATTTGGCAAAACGTACTGTAGAAGATATTCAGAATTATGATCATCCATCATATAAAGACTTTTGTTATACTGTTAACCCTAATGTAATTGCTAATTTGACTGCTAATGATTGTCCTGGTTTAGGTAAAAGTCCTGTATGTTCATTATTATATTATTTATATAGTGTGATTATGCAACTGATTGCCAATTAGGTGTTGGAGATAGTAAATGCTTTACTGGTGGAAGTGTTATGACTGTATTCATGGCTGTATTAATGGGAACAATGGGTTTAACTATGTTAGGACCATCTATAGTTGCTATTGGACAAGCATTGTGGTTCTGGTGCTGAAGTATATGCAACAATTGACAGAATTCCTCCAATTGATGGAATGGATGATTTAGGTAAGAAAGTAGAACATTTAGAAGGTAAAATCGAATTTAGAAATATCAAATTCAGATATCCAAGTAGACCAGATCAAATCATCTTAAATGGAATGAGTCTTACAGTAGAAGCTGGTAAAACAGTCGGTTTAGTTGGTTCAAGTGGATGTGGTAAATCAACAACAATTCAAATGTTACAAAGATTCTATGATCCAGAAGAAGGTGAAGTATTTGTTGATGGAATGAATATTCGTGATTTGAATTTAGCTAGTTTCAGACATCAAATGGGTTTTGTAGGTCAAGAACCAATATTATTCAGTGGAACAGTAAAAGATAATATTCGAAATGGAAGATTAGATTGCACTGATGAAGATATAATAAAAGCTGCCAAAGATTCAAATGCTCAATGATTTCATAATGGAATTTCCTGAAGGATATGATACATTATGTAGGTGAAGGTGGTCATTCATTGAGTGGTGGTACAAAAACAAAGAATTGCAATTGCTAGAGCCTTAGTTAGAAATCCAGGAATCTTATTATTAGATGAAGCAACAAGTGCTTTAGATAGTGAAAGTGAAAAAGTAGTTCAAGCTGCTTTAGATGAATTAGTAAAACAAAGAGCTAGAACAACTTTGATAATTGCTCATAGATTATCAACAATAGAATCAGCTGATGAAATCGTTGTTTTTAATGAAGGTAAAATAGCTGAACAAGGAACACATTCAGAATTAATAGCGAAGAATGGATTATATGCAGAATTAAGAAATCGTCAAATGTTAAACAAGAAGAGAGAAGAAGCAATAGCAGCTGAAGATGAAGAAGATGAAGCTGTATATATTGCACGAAGATCTTCAATGAGAGATAGTAGATTAACATCTGGAGTAGTTGATCCAACTACAGGTGAAGAAGTTAAAATAGATACATCAAAATCGAGATTATGGGCTTTAGCTAAACCAGAAACAGGTCTTACCGTAATTGGAATAATATGTGGTGCAATATCAGGTGGAGCAATGCCAGTGTTTGGTGTATTATTTGCTGAAATGTTGGATGTATATTATGAATCAAATACTCATGAAATGAGAAATGGAACAGTGATGTGGGCTTGTATATTAATTGCCTTTGCTGTTGTTTTATTCACTGTCATGGTGATTAGATCATTTACCTTTGGTTCTGTAGGTGAAAGATTGACTTGTAGAATTAGACAAATGTGCTTTACAGCAATGTTAAAACAAGATGTTGGTTATTATGATGCTGAAGAGAATAACACTGGTGCAATGACATCCAAATTATCTCAAGATGCTCAAAATATAAAAGCTGCTTTAGGTGAAAGATTAGCAACTGATGTTCAAACTGTATTTACTTGTATAGTTGGTTTGATTATTGCCTTTGTTTCTTATTGGTTATTAACATTTGTTATTTTAGCTGCATTCCCATTCTTAGTTTTAGGATCTTATTTACAAGGTAAGACAATGTCAAGATTGATAAGAGAAATGAGAAAGCCAATGGAAGAAGCAGGAGCTTTAGCATCAGAAGCAGTAAATGGAATTAGAACACTTCATGCTTTTGGATTACAAGAGAAATTCTCAGTGATGTTTGGAAAGAAACAAATGAAACCATATGAAACAGGAAAGAAAGATGCTTGGTGCACTGGTCTTCTTCAGTTTTATAATAACATGATATCAATGGGAGCAACTGCTTTAGTGATAAGAGTAGGAGGATTGTGGGCAACAGAAGGTAAATGTAATAATGCTCAATTAATGAAAGTGATGATGTCTGTAATGGTAGCAGCTCAAAGTGTAGGTCAATCTGCTGGAAGAGCTACTGATACAGTGAAAGTACAACAAGCAGCTGAAAGTGTATTTGGATTATTAGATAGAGTTCCACCAATTGATTATACCTGTCCAGATGGTGATACACCAGAAATAGTTGGTGAAATTGAATTTAGAGATGTGAGATTTAGATATCCAACTCGATTAGATGTTCCAATCTTAAGAAAATTGAATTTGAAGATTCAGAAAGGTCAAAAAGTAGCTTTAGTTGGTTCAAGTGGTTGTGGTAAAATCAACAATAATTGGTTTATTACAAAGATTCTATAATGCTGATTCAGGTGAAGTGTTATTAGATGGTCATGAAATTACATCAATCAATATAAAGTATTTGAGAAAACAATTTGGTTTAGTTGGTCAAGAACCAGTTTTATTCAGTGGAACAATTGAAGATAATATAAAGATGGGAGATTATGGAAATGATAAAATAACTCATGAAGATGTAGTAGCAGCAGCAAAAGCAGCAAATGCTCATAATTTCATAATGGATTTCCCAGATAATTACAATACTGAAGTTGGTAATAAAGGAGAGCAATTAAGTGGAGGACAAAAGCAAAGAATAGCCATTGCCAGAGCTATATTAAGAAATCCAAAGATATTGTTATTAGATGAAGCTACTAGTGCTTTAGATACCGAAAGTGAAGCTGTTGTTCAAGAAGCAATTGATAAATTATTGAAAAGTAGTGATAGAACAAGTATAATTGTTGCTCATAGATTAAGTACAATTCAAAATGCTGATATGATATTTGTAATGGATCATGGAAAAGTAGTTGAAGCAGGAAAGCATGAACAATTAATGGAAATTGAAAATGGATTATATAAACAATTAGCAACAAGACAAATGTTATTACCAGCTTAGAATAGTATTATTCTATATTTTACTATATGAATGACATTTTTTATTTTCTTTTTTGTTATATTATCAAAGAAAAACAACAAAAAAATATTAAATAGATAGAATTACATTATCATAAATTTCTGGTGAAATTGGATAAACTTTTGATTTATTTTTTGCAGAAAACACAACATCATACACACTATTAATAATATATATACAATTACAAATATAAATATACTGTTGTATAAATAAATAATTCAAAATCTTTGTAATTCTATCTTGTTTTATATTGAAATATTCATTAAATCTTTTTTACACTTATTGAAAAACCTTGGCATCTTTGCTCTGAATAAAGTAAATATTCTTCAATTCCCATTGATGTAGTTATTTCAGTCAAAGTGTTTTAATATCTGTTTGTGTTTCATTGAAAATGAATCATTTGAATCAACATTTTCAATATCATTAAACATATTGAAGTTAAAAATTGTCCTTATCTTTTACTTTTCACAAAGTAATGATTTTGTTTTCTTTACTGAATTATATATTTAACAATTTCTGGATAATCTTTAGAGAATGATAATATATTAAACTATTATTCTTTCTTTTATATTTCTTTACTACTTTCAAGCCCCAAAGAAAATACTAATCATTATAATTAAATGGAATAATATATATACAATGAACAGTTACAATACATACAGACTTTCTAAAGGACTGCTTATCTCCAAATGCTTTCATTATATTCTCAACAATAGAGAAAAATGAGACTATTCATTTACATATAGCATTTTATATGATATACTGTAGTTTACTTATCCAAATAAATTCTGGGGAAATGACTCTATTTTTTCTAAAAGGCTGATGAAGACTGTCTAGATTTTTCTTCTGTTCCTTTAAATATGCTAATATCTGCAATTTTGTATTAATATCTAATGTTTGATATAATGTATCTATTGTGAAGTAATAGAAGTTTATATACCTCTTTTAGTTTAATTTTCTTTGCATTATTTCATTCCTTAATATATTGATTTATTAATTAAATTAAGTTATTGAACTCATCACTATTAATATAAAGCTATTATTCATGAGATATATGAAGAAAAATGAATAACAAAACGAATATATTTTACTAAAATTGGAATGATTTATCTTTAAGCAGTAGATATGAGTTATGTGAACTCATAAATAGAGTAAATAAATCTCTTATATATACAACTATAGAATAATTTACATAAAAAAGAATCACAATTTCAAGTATTTAATAATTATCTTCTTTTTACATCTAATCAAACATTTTAAACATTTTAAAACTATCAAAAATGACAATAAATGGGTTTTAAAACTATAACAAGATGTAATAATTTTTCTTCAAAAACAGCCTTACAGTCTTGTAATCTTCATTTTTATCGTATTCTCTTAATTAGGAATAACTGCATCTACATACATGTAACACTTGCTGAAAAAAATACGTCCAACCTTCAAACAATCTTGATTTGCATTTTATTGATTTCTAAGAAATGAAAGCAGTATAATATTTATACTATAGATTATATAATTCAATGCATTATTATTTATTAAATATAGGAAGAAAAAACCAAGTCGATAAACTCATTAAGTCCAATCCAAGTATATATAATATTATTACTGTATATGAATAGTGGTTTTTATATGTACCATTACATTTAGCCTCAATCGTTGCTTTGTTTTATATTTCGACTGCATATACAGTATTTCGTGATTATGATACAAACTTCCGATTTGAGTATGGAGTAACTAGTCTTTCAACATTTTTACACCAGTTATTGTTGTGATTGCGTATTTTTATATAGTTTATTTTTAAAACGAAATAGTTATGTTATTGGTATTCCAAGTTTAGAAAAGTTTATGAAAAACAGAGAAGCAATGACACTCCGTCCTTATTGTGTTGTACACAATATTTCTCTCAGTTTCATCATTGGTTTTGTTTGTAATGTTGTTATATATTGTTATTAATTCACTCAATACAACAGATTTATATGGAATTATATGTTCAAGAGAAATGCACGAAAATGGTTCATTACATTTAGTGTATTATGCAAATTATCTTTTGAAATATTATGAATTGATTGATACAGTTCTGTTGGTCTTAAAAAAGAAGCCAGTTGATACTTTACATTTTTTATCATCATGCTGCTACATTATTATTAGTTTATACACAATTAGTTTTCAGAGATACCGTACAATGGGTTCCTATCATTATTAACTTACTGGTACATGTTATTATGTACTATTATTACTTCTTAACCTCAGTGGGTGTTAGAGGTATTTGGTGGAAGAAGTATTTAACTGTCTTTCAAATTATTCAGTTTGTTATTGACTTAATAGCATGCTGGGGTGCTTATTTGTCTAAGTTATTCGCAAAGAGAGGATGTTATGGTGAACATTTAGGCGCTATTAGTGGAGTTGCTATAATTACTTCATATCTTTTCCTCTTCTTAGATTTCTTTAAAAGAACTTATAAACCTAAAGAAAAGAAGTTATAGATTTATAACAATTCATTGTATTCTTTCTTTGTTGATTAGGATTTTCAATTCAAACATTTTTAGAAAAGCTTGAAAATTCATTTGTTTTTATTGTGTTTTATAATATGTTTGATTGCTGCCTTCCTAAGAAAAAACCAGAGCAAGAACGTATATACTTGATCTTTGAATTCAATAGCATTACTTGATCAAAACAACCAGGATGGTCAAAATGTTGGTGTTAATCCAATATCTTCAACTGTTGAGAATACCAATAATATTGTTAATGTTCAACAAGATGGAATTTTAATTAATCAATCAATACCTACAGATTATGGTACAAATATCACTGTTGATACAAATACTCCAGTGAAACCTATAGAAAACCCGAAGTTTGATTTTGTTTTAGTGACTCCAACTAATAATCCTGCTGTTTTAAAAGAAATAACAGATGATTCAGTTCAATCTCCCAGTTATTCCGCAATCTGAAATTAAACATATATAGATTCAAGTCCTATTAAAACATTGCCAAAAATAACAATCTGTCTCAACCAGTTGTGACAATAGAATCAAAGCCAGAAATAACACCAATAAAATCACCAGAAGCTGTATCACCTGTTGAACCATCACCAATTCAGAATATCCATCCAAATTTATCACCAATCAAACCTCAACAGAATCCTCTTACACATGAAAGACATCAACAACAACATCAACAGCCAATTCAACAACAACAACAACCTGTTAAACAACAACCAGTAAGAGAACAATATGTTCAGCCAGAACCTGTACAACCTCCACAGATTACACTGAATACTGTAAAGAGTGAAGATTCAGTAGAACCAGTTCCATTACCATCTATTATTCAACCACCACCATCACACAACAACAACAACAACAACAACAACACAACAGCAACAAGTAGAACAAACATCACCTCAATTGCAACAACCAAAGAAACATAGGAATGATTTTGAAACTCGTAGAGATTCACTTGATGTTACTGTAAAAGATGAATTAATCAACAACTATGTTCAACAAAAATCAATAACTGGAATAAATACAAAAGTGTTAAAAACAGTAACAATATCAGAGAATGAAAATATGTCAACATTCATCAATGATTGAAGAAGAAGAGGAAAATGATTATGAAGACAGAGCAAGATCTAGTTTGAGTAAAGGTTACAATGTAATAAACATTGTAGTGGATTAAGTAAACCTCATGAAACATTCATTATATTAGCAGATGATGAATTAACATGGAGAAGAAAAGAGGAAAAGATTTGCTTCAATCCCATTAAAAGAAATATCAAATATTTCAGTGGAAGATAAAACTGTTGTTATTAAAGGT
>NGBS01000128.1:0-18157 GCA_002245135.1 Proteromonas lacertae | reverse complement strand
ACTATTATTGTTACTGACTGTATTTGATTGTAATGGATTTAAAATGTTATTATTGGATGTATTCTCCATATCTGATTTATAGGATAATTCTATGGATGTTTGTGGTGTTAAAATATTTTTTATTATTAATATTATTAATATTATTATTATTATTTTATTAAACTTGTGTTACTATTATTATTGTTATTGTTAATGACATTATTTGGCTTTATTTCATTTGAATTATCACTTGTTGTTGTGTTTGATTCTGGTGAATTTTCAGTTGGATTTCTTATTGTTCCATATGTAGGAATTGGTGTAATAATACTACTGCTGGTGTTGATTTGAACTTTATTTCATTATTAATCATATTTGTATCAGAATCTGTTGAAGAAGCAATGTAGTCAAATTTTGGGTTATTGTTTTCTAATTCATTCAATATTCTATCTACCCATTGTTTTGATTCTATTTTATTGTTATAAAAATAAACAAAAATACCATTTTCATCTGTAGCAGCAACTGTAAACATTTTACCATTACGAAATATCTATTTTAATTGTAAATTAGTCAGTGTAAAAATATACAATATTAAATCTGTTCTTTTCTGACGTATTATCCACGATGTAACTGATAAAATTGTTGATAAGGGAATACTTTCAGTAATTTGATTTGTTTCCTACAGATATATATATATATATAAGAGTATACTGGACTAATTATTTCTATTAATCCTCTATTAGAATCAAAAATGTATTTTCCTATTATTTTATTTAATATGTACATATTATACTTCAATCCAATCACTAGAACCTGATGCAGTTTTACATTTACGTTTCATGGTTGATATTAGTTTGTTGTCTATATTTTAAAGAATAAAATATACTAATTGTATTTGCTTTTGATGAAGATATGCTAGTGAGAAATTTTCTTTTGTTTGATTCCAGTAAGATGGACTAAATTCAGAATAGATAAAAACAAAGATAATAATACTCTAAACCATTATCATCTGTGTAATTTGTCTCGTTATTTAAACTTTTAGTGACAATTGGAACGTCGTCGTTCATATTAACAATTTAAAATTTAAAAATAAATACATGTATTATTATGTATTATTATGTATTTGAAATAAACATACAGATTTCAATAATTAGAATATAAATAGTAATTAAATATCTGCATTTGCATATTGTCTACTTCTTCTAAGTTTATGCAAATAGCGATTAAGAAGATCCATTCTTCTTATATCATCTTCCAACTGAACAGTCTTTTGATAATGTTCCAATTTTTCTTTATCATCAATAAAATTACTTGGAACAGGTTTTTGATAAAAAGTTCGGAATTCCAACAAATAATCTCTTTCTGACTTACTCTTAGTGGGTCTATAATCTTCATCCTCTTCAATTGCAATATCTTCTTCCTCTTCAGCTGGGGTATTGTTTATTACTACCTCATTTCTTCTTTTTTTATAACAATCCAAAATTTCTGTAGCATTATTTTCAATTGTATGATTTCTATAAGCACATCCATTTGGAATAGTATCTTGTTTAATATAAATACTACCACAACATGGATATCTTAATGAATTGTCTGTTGTTGATAAAATAGGGCTTCGAGGTGGTATTTACACTTTTCATAATCAATAATTGGAAAATATTGATGGCAATAACTACATCTATTTTTATATTAAAATAATAAATATTTTATACCTTAAATACCGACTAACACTCCACAATATCCAATATATTTTCTCTTTTGTGTAATTATGTGATAATAAAGTGCTATAATATATTTTACCGTTGAATTCAGCAAGTGGTAAATGAAATATTAAACTATTTCCATAATAATCAATTGATTTAATGCATTACTACAATGTAGGTCTTTTAAATCAGAAGTATATATTTTATTACATAATGAACATTTAAGAAATGTATGAGTTTCTAATAATTGATTGATTTTTGTTTCATAAATTCTATCTGAAAATATTCCTTTTTATCTATAAAATGGTTCAATTGACTATCTTTCAATTTTTACATAATTTATCAACTATTTCATCACTAATACATGATAAATCTAAAGGTAGTTTAACAATTGAATTTATTCTTTCACAAAAATATTTCAGACACTGATCAACTAGTTTTATCCATTTGAAGAAAATTGGATGAAATTAGAATAGAAATGAGTGAAGATATTTCTATGCATAATAATAATAGAGAAATCATACGAAGCGATGGTGGATTTCTGGATTTAACATGTATTTTACTAACCAATCAAAAACATATATATCACAATGAACAGCTATATCTATGTCATCTGAATCGTTTTCTACATAAGGAGCAAAATATTTCATATTTTCATTAAAAATATCTTTGGGACAAGAAAAATCTCTTTTAATATTCCTATTTGCATCAGTTACATGAATAATTATTGCTTGATTCTATATTACATAATAAAATATAAAAATACCATTTATATCTATTTTAATATATGCTATAGACAGATTTATAATTCCAAATAAGTAATAGATAATGAGTAATTTGAAAAAGAAGTTTAAATTTTCACAAATCAGCATCAAGCCTTTGTTTCATTTTGCTGGATTTGTCGTATGGGATCTAAAATTTCTCATATTTATTATGAAATTTTGTACCAGGCACCTCCAGTAGGATATAATGTAACAGAAAATCCAACTGCTTCAAGTCCATATTTTTTAGTGTATTATTTTAACCTTTTTACATTACATAGACATACAAAAGATGGTCATTTAGGAGCATTTTTCATCGATGTTGGATCAAAATATACTATTCTTTTTTCACATGCTAATGGTGAAGATAATTCATGTACATACAGATTTTAAAAAGATTAGCCAGAACTATAAATATGAATATTTGTGGATATGATTATTCAGGGTATGGCAGATCATCGTATAAACTTATATATATATACATATATAATATTCATTAATAGTGGTCATACATCAGAAGAAGAAATATATGCTAATATTGACACAATGTATTCATGGTTACAATCAGAAAAGCAAATAAATTATTCACGAATTATTTATGGGTAGATCTATAGGAGGATGTCCTTCCATATATTTAGCTAGTAGATTATCTAAAGCAGGTACACCTCCAAGAGGATTAGTATTACAATGCTCATTTCTCAGTATATTTCGTTTTCATTGGAATTATCGATTTACATTTGGCAAAGACAGTTTTAATAATTTAGAGAAGATTAAGTATGTAGAATGTCCAGTAACAATAATTCATGGTATTGACGATTGTTTAGTGCCAATATGGCATGCAAAAGTATGTAATTAATAATAATTGTTATATAATAGAGAATGTGGCAGAATATAAATCCAGAATATAGATGGAGATTTAATGAAGTACCAAAGGCAGGTCATAATAATATTGAATATATGATGAAACAGAAGTTTGGTGAAACAATTAAAGAATTTGTAGATTCAACAGAGTATATACTTATACTTATTTATATTTATGATATTAGAGATCTTTATAGTAAAATATTAACAAAGAAAGGGTTGAATCCAAAAGAATTACAAATGAAAAGTTAAATTAGTTAATTCTTCATTCATAATAATATAATTTATGATAAGTATGTTATTTTATACGTTAAAAAAACATACATATATGAAAATGAATTAATATATTATTATATACATAAGAATTCAATTAATAATTACGATTCAATATCATTTAAAACATAATACTGTTCATATGTATTACTAACACTCTGTAACTCTTTAATTCCCTCTTTAGTTTTGTTTGAAATATTTTTAATTTCATCTTTAAGAAACTTACTTGGTGGTAAATCGTCCACATCATCATGTTCTGGATCAATATCTACCAACACTAACATTAATTCATTGATTTTATTCAACATATGTTTCGTCTGTTTCATTGCTTTCATTAAATCTGATTTTGTTGGTTTAACTGAATATAATAATTCATTTCTACTGTTGATTAATTCTTCATTAGGAGGATGATATTGTAATTCTTTTTTATTGATGTTAATTTTGGTCTTGTTGGAGATCCATCTTGTTGTTTTAAATGAATAGGTGGAGATGGAGCTAATGCTAGAAATTATTATTATTATTACTCAATATATTATATATACGACGAACTTTTTGATTTGGTTTACTATCAATTAATAATCCTTTATTTCCATCACTTCTTCTCTTTAAATTATATACTTTTTTACTTACAATAAATAATAAATTCGTTTCATTATCCATATAAATAGCTATAAATATAATATAATAACAATATATACATTTTGGAGTATCATTATTTGTAACTATCATACTATTATATATAAAAGTATAATTATCTTTAATTTCATTCAAATCTTGTTGAAAATCTGATTTTTTAACATAATCTTTTGCTCTTATCATACGAATATCTCTATAAAATATTAAATAATAATAATATACTGAAAGAATAAGTCAATAGCAAACATAATCTTTGCATGTTTCTCAAGATCATATGTTTTTTGACTTTTTATATCTCCTTCATCTGTTAATAAAGATATTAATATTTGAGATGTTCTTGATGGAATTTCTGTTAAGTTATATATATTCTTAACAACTATAATACATAATAAATAATAAATTAATATATATATATTATATATATATACTTTGATAATGAGTTTGAATATTCGTAAATATCTTTTCAGGTAGTAAATGATCTAATATTTCAAATATATCAACATCTTTAATGATTTTTTTGTCACATTTTAATAATCTATTTTAAAATATAAATTACTCTAATGGAATACTCTGTTATGAATATGTTAGTAATTTCTAATGAGAAATCCATAAAGAATGAACTACAAATATTTGTAATAGAATATAATGGATGAATATAACTTAATAATTTATATATCGCATTAGGTGAAGCAATTAATGACGATGGTTTAGCTTTAGGTAATTTCGATGGTTTAAAATCAAATATATCCTATTCAATAATAATATAATATATAATAATATACAATTTGAATTAATCTATCTTTAATAAACCATGATATATAATCAGGTAAATTTCTATCTCCATATCTATTGAATAATTGTATCATTTGAGGCAATATAAATAATGGTTCTAATAATGAATTGCTATAAGTATTTATATAATATATATATTATATAAATACTATCTTGCAGCTAATTCTATATTGACTAATTCTATTCTTTGACCATTTGGAATGGGAAAAAGTGGTTTTCTACACATTCTTAATACATCTTCAGGAAATAAGATAATTTCGATATAAAATTCACTTAATATTTTTTCTATTGCTACTGTTAAACAGAGACTAGCTTCATATTCAACTGAACATTCAAATCCTGCACTGAAGTAATCATGAACCTATGTTTATAAAAACCATAGTGATACTTTTGTGGGATTGATAAAGAATAAATGTTTAAGTCTATTTCCCATCTCAGTTATTTCTTCCCGTCCCATACGAACTGGCACTTGTCCTGGTACATTTTCGTAGTATTCAACAGATTCTTCCATATATTCCTAATAATTATGATATAGGAGACAATACAGGTTCAGGTTCTTCATAATGTTTCATAGAATTTGCATCTAGCTTCTTCTTTTTTTGACTATGCGTTGTTGACATTTTGTAAACAAATTATCTATAAGGCTTGTGAATAAAGAAGAATTTTAAAAAATAACTGATATAACGAATATATTTTTATATATTTTGGAATTCCACTAATAGACATCAAAACAATTACAAATAAACATCATTATATAATACACTTTAAGAATATTCACTTTTTCACTTTCTCTTGCTTTTCTTTGATTTTCTTTATATCTTCATTCCATTGAGTTATTAACGACTTCACATAACTATTATTGTCCTTCATCACTTCATGATGTTTTTCTTTCAATTTATTAATACGAGATGAAAAATCTGTTTCACAATTCTTTTCTGTCTATATATATATATATATAATTTATATACATCATCAAACACTGAATTAATCAATGTTTCAGTATCTATCTTTGTCAAATCTGCATTTTCAATATTTATGAAATTCTTATTCATCTTATCCATTGAAACTTCAACATCTTCATCTTCTTCATCTTCTTCCTCATCATTATCATCTTCTTCTCTCTCTATTTCTTCTCTATCTAGTTTTACTAATTCCGGTAAACCTTCTATTAATTTGTTCTTATAATCTGGTGATGTTGTACAAGGATTTTCTCTTAAATCAATCATGTATATTGTTTGTGGGAAATCACTTGGTTCTACTTCATCAATCAAGTTGCATGATAAGTCAATAAGTTGCAACTATAAATATGATAATATATTAAATATATATATATTTATACTGCTTTTAACCTTAAAATGTTTTCAACTTTTTTAATTTTGTTATGTGATAATATTAATATCTCCAGTTTAAATAAAAAATCGAGATTTTCCATTATTTCAATAGCATTCTAAATTATATTAACAAATTAACTTACATGTTGAAGATACAGTTCCTTTAAATTAGAAAACAACTCCAGATTATCAATATTTACAATGTTGTATCCATCAAGTCTTAAAATTTTCATTTCAAACATCTCATTCAACCTAAAATCTAATTAAACTACTATACTGTTCATCTTCTGATTTTGTCTTGTCAATGAACTGAGTTTGTGTTGTTTGCAATAATTTAATTGATATGGTAGTCATTACTATTCGAAAAAATGAAAAAATGAAAATCAAAAAAAGGGCTCAGCCGGGAATCGAACCCGGGACCTCTCGCACCCAAAGCGAGAATCATACCACTAGACCACTAAGCCAACTGTTGTTTATTTTGAATATGGACATATAAAACAAAAGATATTTCTATTTTGCATTATTTCTTGCATATATACTTTAAAATATTAATAATAAAAACAAAAATATTAAATAACAGGCGGATCTGGAACAGGTAATTCAACTGGCTTTGTATTAGACAAATCATATTTCCATTCACTTGATCTATTACTGCTATTTGTTAAATTATTATTATTAAAAATGTTGTTATTATTATCCTCTTCATTAATTGTTAGTTGAATTGGGATATTAATCAACATATTATTCAGATAGCTTAAATACTTCTGTAATTTATCATTAACTTGGAATAACTGTAAATATGTATAACTACTTTTTGTCGATAAAGTGATATTCATTGTATTTATTATATCTTCATCGCTATCCATATCTGAAATAATAGAAATAATATCATTTTCAGGTATTTTCATTTCATAATTACTGAAATAATTGTTTGGTAATAAATTCAGAATAAACAAAACATTTTTCCTTTTCTTTGTTAATTCGATGAATAAATAATCAATTAATTCATATGATATACTGAACACACTAATATAGGAATATATCAATTGAGAAAAAACAAAATTACCTTTGTTAAAATTGTATGAAACACCAAGAATGTAATTGATTAACTCAAATAAAACATCATTTGAATCTTTAAACACATTTGTAAAGTAAAAACAGAAATATTTGGAAGAATTGAATTTATTGGTATCTTGTATATCATCCAATTCCCATTCTATAAAAAGCGATAAATTTAGTGATATATATGATATTAAATCTTTATCTTTAGTAATTTGATAAAATAAATTCCATATCATTCTTGATTCATTAGATAAGTGATAATAAAACATTGATTTGATATTGCAATATATCAGTCTTGTGAATAATATGTTGTATTTACAAATTTCTATCTTATATACTTTCAATATATTCAATATTATCTATATAATACAAATAATAAAAAAAAGAATTATATACATTTCTATATCTATTATCTTGTAATTCACTAGTTATGTTTCTAACAAAGTATTTGTTGTTGAATAATCTTTTCATTACACATTCTGGACAGCAGTATATAATATTAATCACAACACTTATATCCTATATAAGAAAAAAATAACATCATTTTGTAAATACATTTTGTGTATATAAATGATGAGAAATAATATGTTCTACTTCAAAAACATCATATATATTTTCATAATACTTAAAAATGTCATGTATATCTTTAAATAAATAAATCTGGTTATTAATAACTACATCAATCAACGATTTAGTAAATATAGTTAGATTTGGTATAGTAGAAGTAGATAGAAAATTCTATTTACAATTAATATATTATTAAATATACATCTAATGTATTTTTTACTTCAATTATTGTGAATTGAGATTCATTATTGAATAGTGATAGTATATTGTCACTACTGTTAGTAATATTATAAAATTTATAATGATCATAGTTTGAATCTCTTCTATTTATCACTGTAGTATTTAATAAATCTAATAAACTCTATAGAATAATAAAATGAATAATAATACCTTTCTATTGGAAGTTGAAACTTGATCTTCACTGCAATTATTCAAAAGAGATTGATATATTTGATTATTAGTAAAAGTATTTAAATTTGATAGTTTAAACAACAATTGTTGTTTTGTTTTTACTATAATATTATATATATATATACTAGCTATATACAATTATAATAATAAAGTATTTGATAGAATTTCAAGAACTTTTCTACATTATTCATAAGATAATATTCTTCAATATATTCCATCATAACATCATCTAACTATAGAAATATATATAATATATAATAATATAATACCTTTATAATCTCAATGTAAAATTTAATATATGGATGAGACAACATTAAAGTGAATGAATAATTGATATTATCCAATAAACAGTCATAAATTACATCAAACAATGATATATAGTATTTAACACTATTTGATGAAGATGAAATATTGTTATATATTAAATTAACTAAATCACTACTTACATGATTCAACAAATATGAACAGAATTGTTTAATGTAATATTCACTAATAGTTTCACATATATAGCAATGATTCTTACAACTAATACAATCATAACGAAAATAATCATCCAAATTACATAAATAAATAAATGAAGGGAAATAGGAAATATTAAACTCAACAATATGAAACCATTTGCATAGAAACAATAATAAATCTTTTGTAATATATGAATTGTTATAAATAAATTGAATTGATGTTAATAATGAATGATATTTATCAATCACAATTTCCAAATCTAAAACCTTGTCATAGAAAAGCCAACTATCGTATATGGTAAGAATCTGAATTGAAGAAACTAATATTTCATTGTGTAAATACTTAGTTAATGGTAATATATCATATGCTTTATATAAACCATCTAATATATCATAAATATATTTCTCCGATATTGAAGATGTGGATGTAATAACAAAATCTGGATATAAGTAATGAATCACAGATTCTATTAAATTCTTCGGTATATGAGGAATTAAAATAGAAAAACAAAACAGTTTTTCACAATAGAAGTTATATTCAGGAAATATAACTTTAGAGAATGATGTTTTGATGTGTTGATTCAATAACAAATAATCATACTACAAAATAACAATAAAATTATAATACCATATTCAGACTCGACATTGATACATCTTTAATCTTATTAATATCCTTGTATAAACAATAGTATATCTTATAGAATGATGTAAGATTTGAATTATCAGAATTTATTAACCAACAGAAAAGATCATCAGTTACACCACTATATTCTTCCATTTCTTCTATATCTTTGTCTTCAAATAAATAATCTAAACATATCTAAACGTTATTAGAACAATAATACATTGATTATGTCTGAATAGTATTCATCTAATAATATGGGAAGATCTACCTGTTGAATTATCCAATTATATATATCATGCGCTACCTTTTTCGAATTAATAGCGCCTACTACTTTATAGTACTGTTTAATGTCAAATTTGGTTGTATCGGGCTAAAATGAATATTCAATTGTATCTATATACAGTATTTTCATTCATTTTAATTGTTCTTTTAATCAAATCTACATTCCAATCCATCTTATTTTTAAAAATAATTTGAAAAATACTCAAACCTACATCTAAATAATAACCATTATATTTATATCTATTGTATGTTTATATTACAAAAATCAGTGAAACACATCCAGAATGGCATTATAAAGACTAATCAGCTATATTTACATCAAATGTCTTTTAGCAGTTGTAGCATACCTATAGTATTACCTATATCAGAAATATCACAGCATTTATTAAACGAAAAAATGAAATTACTCTCTTCACAAATTCAATCAGCTCAAGACTTAGTGAAGCTGTCTAAATCACTTATTCTTAAAGATAATAAACCATATAGAACATGTATAATTGCTTATACACCAGAAGATGCAAAACAATTACTAAATCACTTTGATTTCATTCCAGAACCTAATTCAAAACACATTTTATCGTTTCTATATACTGGTCAAGGATCTCAATACTCTAATATGTCAAAAATGTTATATGATCAATCAAAATTATTTCAAGAAACAATGAACAATTGTTCAAATCAAATACCAGTAAAACCATCATTATGTGATATATTATACAGTAATTCACCATTGATAAATGATACAAAATATACTCAATCAATCCTTTTTATATTAGAATACAGTTTAACCAAATTATTAAAAAAATTTAATGTAAAACCAGATATTGTATTAGGTCATAGTCTAGGTGAATATACAGCTGCAACAGTAAGTAATATTATGTCATTTAAAGATGCATTAAATCTAATATACTATAGAAGTGAGCTAATTAGCAAATTAGAATATAATGTGAGTGGGATGTTATCAATATTTAGTAATAAAAATGAAGTGAATAAATTGATAAGTGATAATGATAGTGATGTATCTATTGCTGCTATGAATGGTCCAAAATCAATTGTTTGTAGTGGATATATAAAAGATCTTAAATTATTACAGTCTAATTTAAAGAAAAAGAAAATAAAATCAAAGTTCTTAACTGTTTCGCATGCCTTTCATTCAAAATTACAAATGCCTATATTATCTCCTTTTTATAATTTTGCAAAAACAATAAAATATAACAAACCACCCAACATAATAATATCAAATATAACTGGAGAATATTCACCTAATTATATTACAACACCTGAATATTGGAGAGATCATATTATATCAACAGTTCAATTTGAAAAGTCAATAATTGAATTAGATAAAAGAAAATCTGATATAGTAATTGAGATTGGACCAAAACCAACTTTAATTAATATGGCTAAAAGATGTATTGATAATAATAATAATAATAATAATAGTATTAATTTCTTATCATTGTTATATAAAAATAAATATAATAATGTGGAAAGTTTGTTAAATGTGTTGAAGTTTTTATATTTGAAGAATTATGATATAAATTGGAGAAATCTTTTAGATTTTAAGTTTTATAATTTTTAATTTATTTATATTGTATTTTTAATAAAAAACAAATCACAATAAAAATTTATAATATAACAAGTATAAAAAACGAATCTACTTAAAGATACTTAATTGTTAAAAAAAAAGAAGAGAAAAAAAAACACTATAAACTCCACGATGTTGATCTTGGTCTATTTAATTTCTTTTGAGAAGCTACAAGATAAGTCCATCTACTAATCATATCTTTTTTTAATCTAATAATAATTGTATTATTACTTTTAAGATAAGATGAACTATTAGCAACAATAGAACCATGTAAAGGATGAAGTGATAATGTGTAAGTTACAGTTGGTGAATAAATACACATATTCACTTTCCTTACATCAAATTCACACTTTATATCATCTTCTTTTATATTCTTAAATTCGGTATTTGAAAATGTTATTATTACCATTTCATATTTATCTTCCCATGCATATTCTGTTATTTCTTTAGTTGGTCTTTCAGATACACTTCCTTCAAAAGCATTATCAGATTCACTATCTCCTAATCGATCTTCTTCTCCTTTTATTTTCATACTATTTGTTGTACTTGCAAACCTTAACAATAAAGCACCAATTGCACCAAAGAACCCTTCATGCTCTAAAAATAAGGGTTTGATTTTACTACCAGACCAATACAGCAAAGAATAAGCCAATGAATTCATTGCAATTTTATTATTTGTAAAGAAATTACCACTAAACACAATCCTCTTTATTTCATACCTAAGTGAGTGTAAATAAGCTATTGAACCAACATTGTTAGTAATCATAGCCATTACAGCTGCAGCAATATCTTCAGGCTTGGCATCTTTCCTCTTTTCAGGTCGAATCATCTTACCGAAACTACTGGCAACTACTGTCCCTTTTAAATTAAACATTTCATAATCACCACCATATATATCTTGAACTAACATATCCACTTTCTGTTGATTACCTCTACTGGCAAGATTGACACACTCTTCAAACGTGTTTGCTCCTGTGAGTGTTGATACTAATCCAGTAAAAGTTGCACCACCTAAACAACTACCTCCAACTCTTTCACAAAAATTAGGACTATCAACTCGCAGAAAACTTACTCCTGAACCAAAATTGACTAATAAAAATGGATAAGGTGATTCTATTTGACGTTCAACCTATTACATATAATATAATAATTATAATATTTATATACTTTTGTTGGATTTTTCTTTGGTTCTAATATTGTATAACATTCATTTTTATGATTCTCCAACATATAGGCTATTCCTCTTATTAAACATTCTAATTCATCTCCTTTAGGACATGGTGTACCTAATACTTCTTCAAATAATTTAGCATATTTGACTGCACCACCTCCTGTAGCTTGAATTCTCACTTTTGGATTGGCTAATCCATTAGCAGTTACTAATTTCATCGCATTTTCCATTTGTGATGATTGAAAGTGGATGAAATGTAGTGTTCCTTGTAATGCATTTATGTGACATCTTAGATTATCATCTCTTTGACCAGTTGATCCATATGTGGAACTCTTATACATGTAATCCATAGCTTTCTTTTCTTACAATAAAATTAAAGTATTTTTTATGAAATAAAATAACAAAATAAAGGATATAAATTCTTCTTCACTTTCACGCACATCATCTGGTTCGAAAAATACTATTTTTGCTAAAGAACCACCAATATCAATAGCACAGGCAGGAGATTTCAAATCACTCCTATGAAATAAAAAATTAATCTATACTCCTCTATTTCTATCGGTCGTGGCGTTACTGCACCACGGCCATCAGTATTTCTATTGCTTGATGGTCGTTGGTTTGATTTGTTCATCAAAAAGAAAAAAAAAGAATGAGATGAAATTGGTTATCCAAAATTTTGGATAGATAACATTAATTAAAATATAATGAATGTAAGTTCAGATATATACAATACGCCTTATTATAACAAGTGTATATGCATGGATGATATGGATAATTTAATATCGATAATGGAAGACAGACTGATTATTTGTAATAGTAATAAAGCAGATTCAGAGAATATTATATCATTAGACAAAGAGAAATTAAAAATATTTTATGTATTGTTGTTATGATTTGATCAACTAGGAATCTTCTTTACCAATCGATTTAACTCTACGGTTTAAGTATTTATCTCAAAAATTCGAGTTTGAAGTATTTTAAAATTGCATTTATGATAATTAAATTAGGTCCACTTTGTATCATTTACTTTATTTAAGACAATTTATAATCAGCCGTATATAATAGCAATAACAAACTTAAAAACCGTTCATGTTTATTCTGAAACACCACTATATTCATCCTGGAGAGAATTAATAATCGTCCATATAAACGATATGATAGAAAATCCAACAGAATTGAATACTGAATTAAATTGCATTGAGAAGTTATTTATAAATGACAAGTATGTAATTATAGCAATAGGAACCATTAATAGTATTATATTTCAATAGTATATATATATATATTTAATATGAATATAATAGTTATTATTTTAATGAAAATTCATTTGAATCAATTACTTGTGAAAATTATATTGAAACAAACAGAACAATTAATTTAATGCAGTTTGAACAGGATAAGAACCAATTAATAATATCTTATAGTAATTTTGAATTAAATGTATTATCAATTAATTATGATGAAGAGAAGAAATTGCTATCTTCACAGTTTCAATATAAATTTGATTTTTCATCATTATTTCAACCATTAATAGCTGTTTGTAACACTAATGTTGATAATAATATTTATTATTTGTTATATCATTCAATTATAAAAGTAGTAGATAATGAAGTAATAACATTATTTGATATTGATAGTAAATTAATTGGTATGAAAATATATGATAAGTTTATATTTACAATGACAAATAATGGTGAAGTATATGTATTGGAAGATGTAGGTAAAACAATGAATAGTATTAATTATTATTATTATTAAAATAGTTATAAAAAAGATATTGTTTAAATCTGACTATGATGGTACAGAAAGATTCACAGGATTTATTTCATCAACATTAAATCAACCAAATAAAGACGGTTTATCTATAATAACAATTCGTACAAAATCAAGTAGAGAGAATTCTTATGTTTTCAATAAATATATGCATCATAGTTTTATTATTGTTATTCCAATATTGACTTTATATAATGATGATTCTACAATTATGAAAATATTGAAAAGTGAAATAGATGAGATAATAAATAGAGATTATAATGATAATACATATGTTTCAAGACAGGATGTAGTATGGTATTTGAAACAAGTAAATGACATTGAAAGTATATATTTATATTATTGTTTATAATATAATTAGAAACAAAAGAAGTAATACAATATTTACTTAGTCTTAAAAATCTATCTTCAGTAAGATTTGCTTATTATATTTCTGTAATATTTGAAATTAATAATGTCAATATAAATGACTTGATTTTAGCAAATATATTGTATAGATTTGATAATTATTTAAAGTTACCTAAAGAGAAACAGTTACTATGGGAAGATTACATTAGAAGAATGTTGTACATATCAGATATACTAACATTTGATGATGAAAGAATCAAGGAAATGAAAAGTGTAGTAATAAATACAAAGGAATATGATGTAATTGATAAATGTCCATATTGTGATGTAGATGTTCCACTAACACATTTTAGTAACTTCAATTGCAGTAATTCACATCCTTTGGTTAGATGTTTGAATTCTTTCAAATTCTTGTCAGATTATGATGGTTTTGTATGTAGTGTTTGTGGTGCAGAATATAATAATGTTAATAACAGTGAAATTGAGAGTTGGATGGGGAATGTGAAGAATAAAAATGTACTAGTTTGTATATTATGTGGAAATATACTTAAAAAAGACGTTTAAGGATGTATTTATTATTTTTTTGGGATTGATTGAAGAGATAAAAAAAGAAAAAAGAAATCCGAACTGCCGGGATCGAACCAGCGACCCACAGATAACAAAGAAGCTACAGTCTGTTGCTCTTCCAACTGAGCTAAGTTCGGATCTGATAGATTTTATATTTGATAGTTTATATAACCTTTAAGAAATATTATGATTCCTAATATTTTGTTTAAAGCGCAACATTTAACTAAAACTGTGTTTGGAAAAGAGACTTCTACTTATTTCCCAGAGATTATTTCAAAGTATGGAAAGAAAGGATTAATTGTAACAACCAACCTTTTGCCATCCAGTATATTGACATCTACCATCGAATCATCAAAAGAAGAATACGGATTTACATATAATAGACTAGTTTTAGATGGATCTCCAACAACAAAATTTATTGACAAGGCAGTAGAGTTTGGCCCATGATAAAAATGTTGATTTTATATTAAGTATTGGAGGAGGAAGTGTTTTAGATGCAGGTAAAATGATAGCAGGATTATACACAAATGGAGGAGTAACCAGTGATTATATAAGGCAATTAGGTAATAATAGCAAATTTACAGAACCTGCACTGCCATGTATAACAATACCCACACTCCCTGGTACTGGTTCAGAAGTGTCACATTCAGTTATTATAACAGTTGAAGATTTAGGCAGAAGGTTTATGGTTAATTCAGAATATTTATCACCAACAGCCTGTATAATAGATCCAGTACTAACTTACAATACACCACATTCATTAACAGCAATAAGTTCTTTATCATCTATAATATTGTGTATTGAAACGTTTGTGTCGAAATATAGTAATCCATATTCAGATTTATTTGCATTGGAAGTATTAAAAAAGGATTAGAATCTATCATGGTTGCATATAAAAATCCAACAGATGAGACTGCAAGAAGTAATTTGTATATTTATTTGTTTATATATTCTTATTATTTAATTACTTATAGAGCTTTTGCATCATTTTGTGGAGGAGTAGCAAGTAATTCATCTTCTAAAGGAGCTATCAGTGGAATAGCATCACCAGTATCCTGTAGATTAGGTATACCATATGGTCAAGTATATGTGTCACTACTTTTGCCTGTATTAAGAACCAATTTGGCATTAATGAAGAAGAAATCTCAGTCAATTGCAAAATATGAAACAATAGCTAGTTTAATTCCAGGTAGAAGAATTTTTAATAAAGCTTCACCGAATGCTATGATTACATATTTTGAAGATTTGATTGCTGATATTGATGTTCCTGTTGTTGATAAAAGATGTTATTACACAAGAACAATTTGATTCAATGATTTTTGATATTATGAGTTCTACAAGCACGGAAGGAAATCCAACTCGTTTGACTCAACAGGATATTGAAGATATATTGGATGATATATTGTGTTAATTTATTAAGCTGATATTTATGTTTTTAGTATTTGTTAAAATGGGTTATTGAAAAAAATAGAAAAGCCACTTCTCAAACCTTAAGGACAAACATTTCTCATTTTATTTTTTTAATTTATGGGAGATTCAACACCTAATTATACATGGGAACGTATAAAAGAAGTTCAACCATTAGTCGAAAAGTGTTTACAACATTATCTATCCGCTTGTATCAAGATCTTTTTAATTCTTAAGGCTGAGATTGTTGCTACTCTTTTAGAAGTGCTGCTCAAATTGAGCCAAAACTAACATGCACTGTTCTGAGGATATTAAATGAGGAGAATGTGGTATTATTAGAATTTTGTTATTTTGATTAGGATTTTTTTAAAGGATATAACTTGATGTTGCAGATTAAAGATCAGATTGTCACATTCAACTATTTAGTAGAACAACAACAAAAACTTCAAACCCTAATATGTAAAATTAAATGTAATTATGTATTTTTGCTGTTGATATAAATAGATAAACAAATTAAATAAATCTTATTTCCCTTTACCAAATGAACTAATCAGCACTTTATCACAAATATGAATATTTTCTTTACTATTGTGAGTTTTCACTGGTTTTTTAAATATTTTAATCAATTCTTTCTTCTGTTCTTCTGTTAATGATTTAGGCATTTCAATTTTATATTTAATAAACAATCTTCCATAATTACCTTTAATATCAGGCATTCCAAGACCATTAACAGCTTTAATTGTTCCAGATGAATATATATCATTAGGTTTCGATTGTATTGTTATATTCTTTCCATCTAAATGAGGAATAGTAAAATCAACTCCAGTTAAAGCATCAACCAACGATATTGTTTTAACACACAACAAATCACTTCCTTGTCTTTGATATATTTGATGATCCTTTTCTTTATATGGAATATTATATCTCCTGGTATAGAATGAGGAAGTTCATCTGCACATCCAATTAATTTTACTATATCTCCATCTTCTGAACCTGGCTTTATTACTACTTTCATTACTTCTTTAACTCTAACAGTCTTTTTACCATTACACACTTTGCATTTATCTTTGTTCTTAATAATTGTTCCTTCTCCTTTACAATCTGGACATATTTCTTCTACACCAGTTACGGTTTCTGTATCTATGAATTTTCCTTTTAATATTTTTCCTAATCCATTACATTTTTTACATTTATGAACATTTCCAGGATTCTTTGCTCCATATCCTTTGCAATTACTACATACTTTAGTTCTACTAAGAGTGAATGATTTTTCAACACCTTTATACAGCTCTTCAAGTGTAATTGGTAAATCGTGGTGAATATCTTCTGTTTTTATTACTTTCTTTGTTTCTTTTGATTTATTTATATTATTTGAAAACTCATCAAATGGATCAACTAAATCATCTGATGTGACAAAGTCGTTTTCTAATCCTTCTTCACCATATTTATCATAAATTGCTTTTTATTTGTATTAACTAGTATTTCATATGCATGAGTGATTTCTTTGAATTTTTCTACATCACCACCTCTATCTGGATGATGTTTAATTGCTAAATTTCTGAAAG
>NGBS01000894.1:0-133806 GCA_002245135.1 Proteromonas lacertae | reverse complement strand
TTCTTTCACTGTTAATATTGGAGTATCAAGATTGGTTGGACCTACAGATATTTCACTTATTTTTACTTTATCAGAATAAGATGAGAAATAAACATATTTCACTTCTAATGGATTATCATCAACATATTTCATTATCTCATTCTCATCAACTGTTATACCTTTACCTACTGTTATTGTACCATTTACTATTTTAGCCCATAATGATATTAATTTTCCACTACTACATAAAGCTTCTTCATGACTTGCTTTTACAGCTGTATTTCGAACTCTTTTTATTGTACTCTTAGAATTACCAAAATGACTTATCTCTATTTCATAAACATTCATTTTTTCATTCAAATTAGGAGTAAAACCAACAGCTAAACCATCAGAACAATCAGCTTGGAAACTTACATACATGTGATTTCGACCTTTATTACACCAAGTATTTACTGCAAATGGTTCACCATTTCGATTAGCTGGAACATTATAATTCTTTAATTGAGCAGCATATGGAGGTACTTCATATGTCATTACTTCTAAATTTAAATCACCAGATGTCGAGGTTATTTTCTTTTCAGCAATTGATACTTTGGTTATACTTTCAGTATAAGCAGCATTCATATAAAATACACTTCCAGTTGTTGCTGTATCATTATAATAACCATGTGATGAAGATTGGATCTTATCAGTACTAAAATCAAGAACTGGTTTATTCCAACTTAACCATAATGGGAATGGAATTACTTCTACATCTTCTACTGGAGATGAAAATGAACCATATAAACCAGCTGTTGTATAATAAAATCCTATCATATTGGATTCTTCATTATTTTTACCATCTTCACCTACTACAGAATTACTAGGTAAATTAATTGTACTATATCCTTCTTTAGGAGTTATTTCAAATTGATAAAATACATTACTTATTTTAGTGAATAAACTAATTGTACTACCACCTGTTATATTCAATTTACTTTGATCAAAATCTTTCACAGCTTTTGTGAATGTTAAATTACCTTTGATTGGGTTTTGATTTGTATAATAATGAGTTGTACTTAATCTTATTGAAGCACGAACTGGCATATAACTATCTGGACCTATCTCAATCTTTCGATATAATACTATATTATCCCAGTTACTTAAACCAATATACATATTCTTTCGATCCTTCGTGTCTGTATAAGATATTGTTACATTCTTTCCTATTTCATTTCCTAAACCAAATGAAATCTTTCTTCCATCAAATGAAGCCCAATAAGATACATATCTCCATGGTTTACATACTGCACCATGAGCATATTCCATTACGGTACTTCCTATTTGAATTCTTGATTCTGTATTTCCACTTGCTCCTGGGACTATCGCATAACTATCTTCATTTTCTGTAAAACCTTGAGAAAAAGAAATATACATATCATTGGTACATAATGCTTCAAATTTTATTGTACAAATTCCTTCTGTCTTTGTTGACCATTGAGATAAGATTAATGGAACATTGTAATAACTTTCATTAGCTGAAAATACTTTCACATTTGAACTATATTTAGGTAATCGATATACTCCACTAGCTTCATTGTTATTCCCATATACATCTTGTAATTGATTTTCTTCGATTTCAATGTTCACATTATTAACACTATCGCCACTTGGAGTTATTAATACTTGATATACTAAATTATTCAATTGAGTTAATAAAGTAGCTGTTGCTTTATCACCACTTAGTGTAAAATCTTCTACTGTAAAACCATATACTGGTCTTTGGAATTCAATATAAACAGGAATTGGAGTATATTCGACAGAAATTGGAGTTGGAACATACATTACTGGCTTTGGTCTTTCATTACACCATTCAATAAATAATGGTAAGGTTTTATTATTTTTTACTCCTTCTTTTGTCCAAACAGCATTAGCAGGAATATAGATTTCATGAACACCACAAGATTGAGGATATACATCAAATGTATACCATTGATTATTCTTTGAGTTAAATTATTCACATTCACACTTGTAGCTATTATATCAGCTATTGTGAAATCTTCCACTGGATTAGTCCAATAGATTTCACACACTATCTTTTCGACATTGGTTGGCATTATTGTTTCGGTAAATATTACACCTTCTACACTGTTTTTATCATATGGACCAACTTGGATGTTTGAGTATAATACACTTGTATCCCAAGCACTGAATGATACATAACGGCTTGAAAATGGTTGAGGATCAGTATATTTATATAATGTATTATGACCTATTTGACGACCTGAACCAATATGAATCTGATTACCATTTTGTTCTATCCAATAAGATACATCTCGATAATCATTACACATTGGTCTTTCACCTAAATAACTTACACTACTCACATATTGATTTGAATTCTTTGGATTTCAGTTCGAGTGTTTTTATTACTTCCTAATGTTATTATATATTTGGGATTTGCATTCTTTAATGTTGTGGTTAAGATTATTGTTATATCATTACTACATCTAGCATCAAATACTACATAAACATGACCATATCGAGAACTTTGCCAAGCACTATTTCGAAAACCAATATCATTATATAATGGTAAAGCTAAATAGAATTTTATATCACTACCAATCTTTACTGAAGCACTTGAACTTGTGGAATTTATACCAGTTCGAGACATTGCTTTACCTTCTACTACTTCCAATTTTGTAGTTGAATTAGATAAATAAGGAATAAAATCAAACAAATATTTACCACCTACATTTTGGAAATCCATTATATATCCTTCACCTTCAGTTATATTCAATATACTTTCATCATATACTCCTGTTACTGGAATATTGAATATTAATTCCATTGAGATTGGAACTTGTTCAATTGGTTCTGGGGTTTTGACTAACAATGTTGGAACTGGTCTATCACTTGCTCCATTATATGGAGTTACTCTTATTTGACGAATATTAATTGGTGATGTACTTCCAGTAAATGAAACATATTGTAAAGTCTTCCAATTTTCATTCACAAATGTATGATTCATTACAACTAAATTATTGTAATATGCATTCAAAATGCCATCTTTAATACCAAATCCAAAATGACGATATTCATCTGGAACAATCCAATTAGTTATATCAATATGTTCTAACTCATCATCACCATTTTCATAAATAATACTTCCTTCCCTTAAATCTATGCAAAATTCATAATATGGATATTCTACATTTGGATTAGATATTAATTGAACACATAAGGATTGCTCGCCACTTGCATAGAAATCAACCATTACTTCACCAGGTGTTGTAGATTTCCATTGTTCATAATAATATGAATAATAGCGGTGTTGATCTCCAAATAAATCAAAATCAAATATAGAAGCAGCTAATTGAATCATTAATACATTGGAGGCTTTATTTCCATTTCCAGCTCGATCAATTACTAAACCTTCAGGTAATTGAACTGTTGCTTCTCTTTGAGATGATATTGGAAGTAAATAGAAGAAATATGTTGAAGAAGTCAACTGGAAATATCCTTTGATTTGAGCATTTACTGTTTTTAATAATTTCTCATTCATTCCTTGAACTGGTTCACTGAATGTTAAAGTACAACTAACTGGTAATGTTGAAGTTGGATTTAAGAATTTTGTTGATAGTGTGGCTGTTGGAGCTGAAACATCACCACTGGCTGGACCTACAGCTATATTCTTTACATCAATTCCATAACCTTCAGTTCGGAATAATACATACTTTTGTTTGATTGTTGAAGCAGATGAATCATAATATCTTAATAATATATTCTCACCAAATTCTTTACCACTTCCTACTGTTATTCTTACTCCTTTTTCAGTGTTTGCTACTGTTATATACATTGAAACATATGTATCTGCTGAACAAACTGGAACATTAGATCGAGATAATAATATAGCTGTACCATCAGCACTTAAGGAATTCAATCGAATTTCAGTATTATATTGAGCACCTAATATTATTTCATACGAAGTTGTATTGATTGGAACAAATTCAGATAAAGCAATATAAACATTTTGAGTACATTTCACATCAAATGTAATGTTTGTTTCACTTGAATCGAATGATTTCCAATTGTCATAATAGAAACTATAAATATGATCCATTGAATAATCAAATTTGAATTGAAAGACTTCATCACTTGGATTTATTATCACTGTATTCGATTTGGAATTCCAATTTCCAGAGAAATCACAAACACTATGACCAGGTAAATAGAATGAACAAGTTCGATTTGGTTTATTAAATACACCAATTGCATAGTTATATTCATCAATCTTAAATAAACTATAACCTTTCTCACAATCTTTATCAAATTTTATACTACTAAATATGAAATCTTCTACAGGATGAGGGAATGTAAATATTGCAGTTACTGGAGCAGTTTTCACTATGAAATCCATATTTGTTGTTATTTCAACGGACATTGAAGTTTCATGTTCTCCACTTTGAATATTTCGATAAACTGCAGAATCATCACCAGTTGCCCAACTCATAAATTCTACAGGTATTACACTACTATCTTGAGTTTTTGCTATTTCTTGTTCACCTACCACTGTTCCTAAACCCATTCTAATTACACCATTTTGAACTGCACCCCATAAATTCACACCACTTTCTCCTTTTGCTATTTCTTTGGTGATTTTAGACATTTCTGTCTTTTTACCTTGGAATACTCTTGTGATTGAATTCACATGATTTGGACCATCAAATAATAATTCATATCTATTAGATCCTGAACTCTTATCAGAACCAAAAGCTAAATAGAATGAACCAGAACCATAAGCAGTAAATGTTGTCCAACTATTAGCTGCATTTAAACTGTAAAAATCATCATACCATAAATAGAAAACACCTTTCATTGGGTCTAAATCAAATTCTAATATATCAGAAGCGGTAATAGAAAATGGGTTAGAAGCTTTAGATGGAAATCGGCCTTGTTCAGATAAAGCAGCACCAGCACGAATTGTTACACCACAGAAATAATCAGTTTTGGTTGGATATAATTCAAATACCAATGTTTAGCATCTCCAGTGTCAGTTAAATTACTTCTATAACCATTCATTGGTATAATATCATTCTCATCAAATTCAACTACTGGAACTGAAAATGTCACTGTTACCCATACTGGTATTGAACGAGCTGGATTTTCACTATTACTTGAAATATTTACAGTTGGTGATACTAATTCGTTTGGACCAATTGCTATATTTCGAAGATCAGCTTGAACATCAATTATACTGAAAGATACAAATTCTACACGAAGTGGTTCAGGATCTATAGCACTTATTAATGTCTCATCATCCACTAATAATGTCAAATTTCCTTCATCTACATAAAATTTCACATTTCTCCATTCACCAGGTGAAAATATTGCTTTTTCAATTGAAGCTATTACATCCTTATGACCTTGATAATGTCTTTGAATGGTGTTTAATGTAAATTCGGAAATATTCTTTGATGGAAAACCTAAAGCAAATTCATATCTATTTGATGTATCACTTTTTGAGGTAGATAAACCAATATAAAATTTTTGTATTGTTCTTAATCTAAATTCACCATTTATTGTTCCTACTTCATTAGTTGACCAACCATTTAACCATAATGGAAAATCATAAAAATATTGAATCATTGTATAATTTTGTACAGCACCAAATTTAAGATCAAAACTAAATTCTTCATTTGATTGTCCTGCTTCATCATGTATTGAATCTTCATCTATATAAAATCCACAATTCGTTTGTTTTGGAATAATATCAAATGTATAAGTTCTATCTTTACCATGAAAGTTTTCTATTCTTCCTAAATTCCAATAATATCGTATTTTATCTATAGTAAAATCAACAATATTTCTATTAAATGTAAGTGTTACTGTCATTGGAACTACAATATAACCACTTTCTGGACATTCAGGTGTTAATTTGGCTGTTATTTTTGATGAACGATAAGCTATTACTAATGGTAATGATTCTTTAGATTTAGCTCCATCTACACTCAAAGCAGCATCAGCTTTTACCATTATTGTAATTGATGTATCACTTGTTACTTCTGGAGATACTTTGAATATATAAATTCGATCAGTAATCTTCTCTAAATCAGATAACCAATCACCTTTATCATTTGCAACTATTCCACTTTTAGATAATGTCAATACATTTCGACTAAATACCAAGGTTACATAAAATGGTTCAAAAGCTGGAGTTGGAGCACTGGTGTTTAATTTTACTGTGAATTCAGCACCATCATCTAATGGACCAATGGAAGGATACATATAAACAATACCAGATACTGGACTTGAACCATAAGAAGCATATTTCACTTTTACTTTCTCAGCATCTTGACAAATATATTCTATTACAGCTTTACTGGTTATATTGTCACCTAAACCAATTGCTATTTGACCATAATTATAGATGAAGAAGATTTTAGAATAATCATAACTTGTGATTTTCAAATCATATTCTTTTTGAGCTAAGATACTTTCTTTACCATCAGCATTTGTATGAATTATTTTATGAATTTGACGATTATTTCCATCACCAATATCTAATATTAACATGGGATGACTTATGCCTTTACTTGCAGATAAACCAATTCGGAAATGACCACTTGCTTGAATTCCAAATGTTCCATATAAATAACTCACATCTTTTGATCTCCAACTATTTAACCAATATCCAAAACTCTGATTTAATGGATTTTGAGCATATTTTAATAAATAAAAATCACCAGTTAATGAATAATTCAATGGAAGACTAGCTTCATTCTTTAAATGATCCATATCTTCACAAACACCTTCTTTTACAACTATTCCAATTGTCACATTTTCTAATTTCGTTGGATGAACATCAAATACATATGTATAATCATTTATTGGAGATTTTACAAAATTATAAACTTTACAATGTAAACATTCAATTCCAGTTGCATTCATTCCAAATACAACTTCACTAAATGTCAATGTCACTGTTATTGGAACTATTGTAGCTGGATTACCAGTATTAGAGGATAATACAGGCATTGGTGGTTGTAAATCTCGACGAGGTCTTACAAAATATCGAGCAGTTGCACTTTCATCATCACCAATAAAACCAAATATACCACGAACTCTCATATTATCACTTTTATCATTAATTGCATATAATACATGTCTTGGACAATTCTCTACATTGGAACCTGGTGTTTCTGGTGGTTTTTCAGACATACAATCTTGCCAACCATATCCTTGACCATTATAATTCTTTAACGAATCAAATTTATATTCCATTCCATTACTATTACGATAAGTAAATGATTCACCATTTGGCATTTGACTACATTCATTACCACTTACTAGTGTATGTTTTAAGAATTCTTGTAATACAAAATTAGATGGAAATACCATTATCGCATATTCATTGCTTTTCCATCTACCACCAATATCTTTTCCCATCAACGAATAGAATGAAGTTAATTCATCAAAATCTAACATTCCTCCTAATTCTTTACTGTGATAACCATATTTACTTAAATCAGCTAAGTTATCATTCTTTCGATCTTGCATATATTCATTATAACTCCTCTTCTTTGTCATATTATGATAAGCAGCATTTGCATAAAACAATGTCCAACCACCACCTGCTGTTTCTTGATCACAATAAGTTAAACCAGCTTTACGAGTATTTTGAAAGGTTATGTAATATAAACCACTACGATATTCTGGATGAAAACTCTTTATATGAAAACAATCCATCCAATCATCTTCCACTGTTGAACCATAAGAAATGTAAAACGTGTTTGAACGAGAATTACTTTCTTCAGTGTGATTTTCGGCACTTCTTTTACAAGCTCCTTCTTTCAAATAAATTGGACTTTCACCCCATATTAACTTGTTTACTGGAGTTAAATCTACAGTAAATGTCATGTTATCTTCGGAAGCAGCAATATTACCAATTGTCCAATTTGCACCAACTAAACCTTCTTTTGGTAAATCAACAACAGCACTATGTAAAAAGTAATTGAAAGAAATGTATACTATTCAAATACAACTCTGATCTTGATAGGTAATTGTTTTTCTCCAAAAGGTCCATGGCTATCAGCGGTAATTTCAGCTTTGAAGGACTTGCCTATACAATGATTAAAAAGTAATGAATACAATATCCAAGTGAAAAGGATTACAAACAATATAAAAGCGATATTACAATTCATGTCGATTTAATTATTCATGAGTATTACTTAGAAAAACTCAAATAAACAATTTCAATCTCAAACTCTTGACAAGCTGGGATTTGTGTTTCACTGCATTTTTCAGATTTTTCTTGAAGTATCAAAAATTACTCAAAAAGAAATATTTCCATGAAAACTATAAATGAAAATGCTGTTGTTATTTTAGGTAATAATTCCTTTGTGAGCAATTATATATTTTTGATGACGGTTCATTTTTTTTATTTTTGTAGATATATTTCATTTAAGCATATACATAAATGATTGTAATTTACTTATATCTTTATCCATAATATGATTATATAGTTTTTTTATAGGTTTGGCTTGATTTTTTTATTCCTTTTTTCTTTTGATTGAATAATGTCCAACAATGTAATAGCTTTTAAAAGAGTGTTTCACGTCGATAATAATCTTCAGGTACACATTCTATTTACTGTCCATAGGATATACCTAAAGAAATCTATGAAAAGCTACCAGATCACTTAAAAGAATGTGCAAAAGTTAGTGAGGGAATGACGTTACCAATTGTATTATTTATATTTTAATTTGACCAATGCATTAGGAATTACAAGTTAGTGATACAAATACTGATCCAAAAATATCAAAACCCACAGGATTTGTGAGAAAAATACATGTGACAGTAAATTCCAGCAATCCTTTAGGCTTTGATAACTTACCTCAAGAATGGGTAGAGTTATTGAACTCATCGACAATAACACCTGATGATATAAAGGCACATCCAATGGAGGTATTAGATGTACTAAGATTTCAAACGAATAATGGTTCAAAACTTCATTACACATCATCAACAGAAATGACATCTGAACAAAAGAAATTGCTGTTTAAAAAAGAAGATCCGAATAAAAGTTATAATTTAGTATCAAAAATAGGTCAAGGAGCTGTAGGTATAGTATATGAAGCAATAAATAAGTCAGACGGTTGTAAAAGGGCAATTAAGACATGTCCAATGACAGAATATGAATCAATTAAAAATGAAATAATCATACAGTCATCTTGTATTCATGAAAGTATAGTCCAATATTTTGAGAGTTTTGAATGGGATAATCGGTTATGGATCGTAATGGAATTAATGGCTGGAGGTCCTCTAACTGAAATAATAGGTTCAAGCTTAGGATTTGAAGAAAGTTATATCTCATATGTATCAAGTAATTTGTGTAGTGCGTTAGCTACAATGCATATACATCATAGACTTCATAGAGATATAAAGAGTGATAATATCTTAGTAGACCATGATGGTAGGATAAAAATAGCAGATTTTGGTTTTGCTATAGGATTGACTCAAGAGAATCAAAAAAGAAAAAGTATAGTAGGTACACCATATTGGATGGCTCCAGAGTTAATAAGAGGTAATGAATATGATGATAAAGTAGATGTTTGGTCTATGGGTATAACAGCAATAGAAATGGCAGATGGAGAACCACCATGGATACATTTGCAAGTTATGAAAGCATTATTACAGATTATATCTGGAGATTCTCCAACAGTTAAAGAACCTTACAAATGGTCAAATGAATTATTGGATTTTTTGTCTAATTGTTTGAATATGGATGTATAATTATTATATTTATTACTAATATATATTATAGCCAAAACAAAGAGCAAATGCATCACAACTTCTTTTACATCCCGTTTTTATCTAAAGCAAGCAGTCCAAGTGATTTTGCCAGTTTTTCAAATCAAATATTAGCAGCTAGAAAAGAAAACCTTATAAATTAATCATTTATATTTAAAAATTATATTCGTTTCACAATAATTATTTTTTAAATTTCAGTTTTATAAATGTCGAAAGATTGTGATGATGATTTTACAACATTTAAATTTTCTACAAGTGGAACATCTATCGTTCCATCTAAAAGATCTTCTCAAACAATTAAAGCAACTCCACCCAAACCTGGATCTACGTCACCACCTCTATCTTTTCACAGACAAAACTCAAAGAAATTTGTTAGCACAAGTATGAGAAGACCATCATCACCAGGTTTCGTCTTTGGTAAGACTAATTTTAGTAGATCTAATTCTACGTTTACAAGCAGAAGTAATAGAAGAACATCATTAGTGCCACGAAGCTTATCGATGGTAGAAGAACAAGCATTATTAAATCCAATATCAATGAAATTCATCTCATGCCAAACATATTTAAAGTCACTATTTACTTCAAATCAACCACCTGAGACTAATACTAATACTGCTGAAGTAGTTACTGTATTTTGAGCATATCGTTTATAATTAATAGATACTTCAATCAGTTGCTGAACAAGTTCGTGATAAACCTAATCCAACAATGCTGTGTGATTCAACACCCCAACTAATAGACCTCGTATCTATTAATTATATCATAATTATAATAGATGGAAGTGATATTGTCCTGCACATCGTTACCAGTAAAAGACACTCCACTATACACTATAAGAGAAGTATAAAATATATTTTTTTTAATAGTTATATAGATATGTTATTCACTGTTACTAGTTGCTGTAACTCATACCCACACTTCATATTTACTTAGTAAAAGAAGTTTTGTTCCGCTAATAATCAGAGTATTAAGTACAATTCCAGCAGAACAATCTCAATCAATATACAGATTAAATCAGATTATTTATAAGAAATATTCAGAGACAAGGTTTAATTTTAGAGATGAAATATTACATGTCTTTTATGATTTTATTTATAATGATATTAATATTGTAGGGTTTATTAATATACTTAATTTATCTGCAGAGTATTATTATTATTATTATTATTATTAAATAGAATTTATTTAACAAATACATTTGACCCCGAATCAGATATGGGTTCTAGCTATCTTAAACTTATTTATATATTAATTAAAGTATTCAATTTTCGTAATTATATTTTGTAATAGAAAGATGATTTTTTGATTATTTCTGATCCATATTATAATATCATATGCAAAATAGTTAAACAATCTAATGAACAATTGCCAGTTGTATATATTATTAAATAATATTATATATCTATAGTTCCTCAAAAATCTTTTAAAGTTTTGGCCTAATTCTTCAATTGAAAAAGTATTATAATATAATAATTTATATATTATTATTTTTATAGGAATCCAAGTTCCTCTGTTATATTAAACAGTTAACATTAGATTTTGATAAAGTATTGAATGATGAAATAGTTGATTTAGTGGGAATTGCACTTTGCAAAATATTGAAAAAAGGAAGTCAACCAATTATTCATGATTTATCTTTATGGTGTCAAGAATCTTCGTTTTTGAATCTATTTTATTCTTACAGAAATAGTTTTACTCAGTTTTTGGTGAAGTTGAATGACATAGAATCTAATTCATCTGAATATTTAAATGATATTTCTCAAGATTGCAGATTGATATTGACAATATTGAGATAGAATGTATGTAATATATCTTTTAGTAAAAGACGTTATAATACATGTATATATATATATATATTATTATTATTATTATTATTATTATTGTTATTATGTTGTTTTACCATTGTTTTTGTAT
Organism: Proteromonas lacertae; assembly: GCA_002245135.1. Classification (NCBI taxonomy): domain Eukaryota; class Bigyra; order Opalinata; family Proteromonadidae; genus Proteromonas; species Proteromonas lacertae. The sequence goes on along the minus strand of NGBS01000894.1, from coordinate 122,121 downwards.
AGATTGAAAGACAAAACATAAAAATAAATTGATTTTATTATAGCTATTATAAGTAATATTATAATTATTAAAATTAAACAAATGATACAATCAAGTTCATGACTAAATGAATAGGAAGAAAAATTGTGACTATTCATTTGTCTATTGAGTAAATGATGAGATTCTATAGCGTTTGCAACAGTACTATCTACTCCCTCTAATAGTCTAATATATTGAATCAATAAATAATACTTCCCTTGTTCTTCTAAACGATCTCCAACTGCCAATGATAAATGTCCAATTTCTTCTAAATGACTGTTCAATTCATCTAAATGTTGAATTTGTTGTTGATAGCTTAACTACAAAAGAATTGAGTCTGAAAAATACACTAAAAGGCTGTGCTTCTTCTGAACCATCATCTTCAAAAGAATCGCTATCCAATCTATGATAGTATGGCATCTCAAATTTGATGGTTTATCATAAAATTTAAATTTAAATAAGAAAAGTTCGAAAAAGCTTGGAAATTGTTTTTTCATTTTTCAATTGAATTTTGGAATAGTTTTGTAAAGATTATGTTTAGTAGAATTTGTACGATAAAATTGTTTCGTATACCAATTCAGAATGTGAAATATAACAAGCCATTATACAATATTCGATATTTTGGGATTATTGATTCAATAAAAAATAGTGTTACTGACAAATTAGAAAAATCAAATTTGGAGAAACAAGGTATTAACATTTTTATTATTTTTAGAGAAATTAATGTCAGAAATTATTAAAGAAATGAGCACGTGTGATAGATACACATTAGCTCAATTTAAAGAATTTATGAAGGTATTTAATGTCAATATAATGTTTTTTTATAATAGAAATCTTATGATATGAGTGGTGCAGATGGATGGAAATCATACATTCCAGGAGTAAAAAAGTCAGTATAATGATAATGTTATATAATGTTAGCCTGAAGTAACAGATATGAAGAATTATCTGGCAGTGCTGAATAATTGTCAAGTATTATTATTATATATGTAAATTATAATTTAGAAAGAAGAATTGGATAATTATACTTTAATAAAGAGAAAAGAGAAACTTAGAATAGCTGAAAATTCTAAAGTTGATGTCGAAGTTGTAAATGCAGTTTTAAAAATGTATGAAATGCAAGAACGTATATAAAAATCTTACAATTTCAAATAATTTTTATAGAAATTCACAGGTGTATAAAGAAGAGAGCAGAAAACTCACTTCCTCTCCCTAAATCTCAAGAAGAACTTCAAACAATTTTAACTTCAGATCCAAGATATATGTCTCCAACAAAATACCAAACAAAATCAATGAAAAGAAAAATGGGAAATATGAGAAGAAAATAAATAATTAATTTTTATATGTTTGAAATTTTTATTTCTTTTTCCAATAAACAACACAATTAATATAATGAATATAATTTTATAATAATAATAATAATATGATATAGATTAATTATTTGTTTCCTGATTGATATACTAATGCTTTTATTGTTAAATCATAATTGACTGATTTATCTCTACTACATATTCTTACTCCTTTGAACTTCTTATTTATAAACACAGAAGAATCAACATTTTCTGATTCTTTTCCTGAAACTGTTATTTTAACAAAATCATTGTATTTAACCTTATTATCAGGGAATGCATGACGTTCACATGCATATATTTGAAGAGTACCATTCACATTATATTCAAATGTTGTTAAACCAGTTAATATAAATGGAGTTAAACCTTCAGGTAAATTCTTTCTCTTCACAGTTAAACCTTCTTCTGTTATACTTACTGAATTATTTCCTGTATCAATTGAAACAGATTTATTTGAGTGTAAGTTATTACTACTTGCATTAAATACTATCTTTGACTTCTTAGCAGAATTTGATTTTATTCTCATTTCATCAGATTCTATTGTAACATTTCCATTTCTTCCACTACTGAGAGATATATTCTTTGAATTAATAAGAACATTAGATTTTGATCTACTTAAGGATGAAATTGTAATAATATTTGATTTATTATTAATATAATTTGATATAACATTTACTTCACTTGAATTAGTGGTTGATAATATATGTAAATTAGATGTATTTTCATTATTACTAATATGAAGTGATTTCACTACTAATGGTTCACTAACGTTCATACTAAATTTGATTTTCTTAGATTGTAATTTTGTCTTAATTGATTGATACTTACTATCATTTATACTGACTATTGATATCTTCTTTCCATTTATCTCGAATTTTTCACTATCGATTATTGTCTCCGAATTTTCGATCTTTATTTCATTGATTTTACCTTCACTTGTAGAATTGATTCTTATCGATTTCTTACCATTTATACTAGACATTTCGATATTTTCTTTCGAAGAGGAGATTTCCAGTCTCTCTAAATCTTTGTTGCCTAATATTATTTCATCATTATTTAATATTAATTTACTACTGTTCAATAATAAACTACCATTCATATTTTCTATCTTCATAGATTTTTCTTTATTATTTAATTCAAATATCTTACTTTCAATATTTATATTGCCATTTATTAAACCTTTACCACTTTCCAATTTCAATTCTTTACCTATCTCCATCTTATCACTGTTTATTGATATTTCACCGACTTTGTTATCGTTTGAACCACTTTCAAAGATTATTGAACCATTGGATTTTAAACCACTTCCACTAGATATTTCAATAGAACCATTCACTTTATTACTTTCTAATATTATTGAACTACCTTCTTTATTTGTATTCTTATCTACCATTCCTTCGATTATTATATTTCCACTGTTTACACCTTTACCACTTTCAATACTTATACTACCATTCAATATTGTCTCATTTGATAAGAAATAGATTGATCCAACATTGTTTTCACTTGAATTATTATTTCCACCAGATATTATTATTGAACTATCTTTCTTATCACTTGAAATTTCGAATTGATTTTTCACTAGATAATTCGATTTCTCCTTTTGACATACTTTCCATTATTATTGAATTATTCATATTTTCTTTTATACTATTTAGGGAGATTGTACCATTTATATCGGACATTATTATTCCAGACGACTTTTCACTCTTCATTATTATTTCATCACTTTCTATCGAGATCTTTGAACCAAATAGATTTGTCTCAGAATTCTTGTTTCCTATTATTATTGAACTGTTTTCTTTTCCATTTATCTCGAATTTTTCACTATCGATTATTGTCTCCGAATTTTCGATCTTTATTTCATTGATTTTACCTTCACTTGTAGAATTGATTCTTATCGATTTCTTACCATTTATACTAGACATTTCGATATTTTCTTTCGAAGAGGAGATTTCCAGTCTCTCTAAATCTTTGTTGCCTAATATTATTTCATCATTATTTAATATTAATTTACTACTGTTCAATAATAAACTACCATTCATATTTTCTATCTTCATAGATTTTTCTTTATTATTTAATTCAAATATCTTACTTTCAATATTTATATTGCCATTTATTAAACCTTTACCACTTTCCAATTTCAATTCTTTACCTATCTCCATCTTATCACTGTTTATTGATATTTCACCGACTTTGTTATCGTTTGAACCACTTTCAAAGATTATTGAACCATTGGATTTTAAACCACTTCCACTAGATATTTCAATAGAACCATTCACTTTATTACTTTCTAATATTATTGAACTACCTTCTTTATTTGTATTCTTATCTACCATTCCTTCGATTATTATATTTCCACTGTTTACACCTTTACCACTTTCAATACTTATACTACCATTCAATATTGTCTCATTTGATAAGAAATAGATTGATCCAACATTTGTTTTCACTTGAATTATTATTTCCACCAGATATTATTATTGAACTATCTTTCTTATCACTTGAAATTTCGATTGATTTTTCACTAGATAATTCGATTTCTCCTTTTGACATACTTTCCATTATTATTGAATTATTCATATTTTCTTTTATACTATTTAGGGAGATTGTACCATTTATATCGGACATTATTATTCCAGACGACTTTTTCACATTTAATTTTCATCGTTATTATTTGATATCTCTAATTTATTATTACTTTCTATTGAGATCTTTGAACCAAATAGATTTGTCTCAGAATTCTTGTTTCCTATTATTATTGAACTGTTTTCTTTTCCATTTATCTCGAATTTTTCACTATCGATTATTGTCTCCGAATTTTCGATCTTTATTTCATTGATTTTACCTTCACTTGTAGAATTGATTCTTATCGATTTCTTACCATTTATACTAGACATTTCGATATTTTCTTTCGAAGAGGAGATTTCCAGTCTCTCTAAATCTTTGTTGCCTAATATTATTTCATCATTATTTAATATTAATTTACTACTGTTCAATAATAAACTACCATTCATATTTTCTATCTTCATAGATTTTTCTTTATTATTTAATTCAAATATCTTACTTTCAATATTTATATTGCCATTTATTAAACCTTTACCACTTTCCAATTTCAATTCTTTACCTATCTCCATCTTATCACTGTTTATTGATATTTCACCGACTTTGTTATCGTTTGAACCACTTTCAAAGATTATTGAACCATTGGATTTTAAACCACTTCCACTAGATATTTCAATAGAACCATTCACTTTATTACTTTCTAATATTATTGAACTACCTTCTTTATTTGTATTCTTATCTACCATTCCTTCGATTATTATATTTCCACTGTTTACACCTTTACCACTTTCAATACTTATACTACCATTCAATATTGTCTCATTTGATAAGATATGGATTGATCCAACATTGTTTTCACTTGAATTATTATTTCCACCAGATATTATTATTGAACTATCTTTCTTATCACTTGAAATTTCGATTGATTTTTCACTAGATAATTCGATTTCTCCTTTTGACATACTTTCCATTATTATTGAATTATTCATATTTTCTTTTATACTATTTAGGGAGATTGTACCATTTATATCGGACATTATTATTCCAGACGACTTTTCACTCTTCATTATTATTTCATCACTTTCTATCGAGATCTTTGAACCAAATAGATTTGTCTCAGAATTCTTGTTTCCTATTATTATTGAACTGTTTTCTTTTCCATTTATCTCGAATTTTTCACTATCGATTATTGTCTCCGAATTTTCGATCTTTATTTCATTGATTTTACCTTCACTTGTAGAATTGATTCTTATCGATTTCTTACCATTTATACTAGACATTTCGATATTTTCTTTCGAAGAGGAGATTTCCAGTCTCTCTAAATCTTTGTTGCCTAATATTATTTCATCATTATTTAATATTAATTTACTACTGTTCAATAATAAACTACCATTCATATTTTCTATCTTCATAGATTTTTCTTTATTATTTAATTCAAATATCTTACTTTCAATATTTATATTGCCATTTATTAAACCTTTACCACTTTCCAATTTCAATTCTTTACCTATCTCCATCTTATCACTGTTTATTGATATTTCACCGACTTTGTTATCGTTTGAACCACTTTCAAAGATTATTGAACCATTGGATTTTAAACCACTTCCACTAGATATTTCAATAGAACCATTCACTTTATTACTTTCTAATATTATTGAACTACCTTCTTTATTTGTATTCTTATCTACCATTCCTTCGATTATTATATTTCCACTGTTTACACCTTTACCACTTTCAATACTTATACTACCATTCAATATTGTCTCATTTGATAAGATATGGATTGATCCAACATTGTTTTCACTTGAATTATTATTTCCACCAGATATTATTATTGAACTATCTTCTTTTAATTTATTATTCTTTCCTAATGATATATTTATATCTTCACTATTCATTTTTACCAATTCTTTACTATTAATTTCGATATTACCACTTTCTTTTTCACTATTACCACTCTTTAATACTGTTTCATTTACAGTTAGCAACAATGAACTACTATTCAACTTTATTGAACCACTATTCTTATTTCCATTACCACTGTTCAATTTTATGTCATTATTATTTAATATCAACTTCTTTTCACTGTGAATATATACATCACCACTTTCATTATTACCATCACCGCTTGATAAGGTTATATTATCACTTAAAATTTCGTTTATTTTCAGCTCTATACCACTTCCATGATCAACAGAACGATTAGAATCGGTAAAATGAATTGAATTTTCAGTATTATTTAATAAAATTTCAGATACCATTATAGAACCTCCTTTTTCTGATGATGATCCACCTTGTAGTTTCGTCAATTTAGATCTTACTTCTGCTGGTTTTACAGATTTTATAGATATTGAATCACTATTAATTTTAATATCATCTTTTATAGTCATTGTTAACTTATTACTATTAATACTGGCTTTACCAGTAGGTTTGGATTTCATCTCTTGAGATTTTATTATAACCATTTCTGAGTTAAACTCATTTACTTCACTATCAAAGATTATTGAACCATTGGATTTTAAACCACTTCCACTAGATATTTCAATAGAACCATTCACTTTATTACTTTCTAATATTATTGAACTACCTTCTTTATTTGTATTCTTATCTACCATTCCTTCGATTATTATATTTCCACTGTTTACACCTTTACCACTTTCAATACTTATACTACCATTCAATATTGTCTCATTTGATAAGAAATAGATTGAACCTACTTTAGTTTCACTCATATTAGATTCATTTTCATTTCCTATTAATATCTTATTTCCATTCAATTTTAATTTTTCATCGTTATTATTTGATATCTCTAATTTATTATTACTTTCTATTGAGATCTTTGAACCAAATAGATTTGTCTCAGAATTCTTGTTTCCTATTATTATTGAACTGTTTTCTTTTCCATTTATCTCGAATTTTTCACTATCGATTATTGTCTCCGAATTTTCGATCTTTATTTCATTGATTTTACCTTCACTTGTAGAATTGATTCTTATCGATTTCTTACCATTTATACTAGACATTTCGATATTTTCTTTCGAAGAGGAGATTTCCAGTCTCTCTAAATCTTTGTTGCCTAATATTATTTCATCATTATTTAATATTAATTTACTACTGTTCAATAATAAACTACCATTCATATTTTCTATCTTCATAGATTTTTCTTTATTATTTAATTCAAATATCTTACTTTCAATATTTATATTGCCATTTATTAAACCTTTACCACTTTCCAATTTCAATTCTTTACCTATCTCCATCTTATCACTGTTTATTGATATTTCACCGACTTTGTTATCGTTTGAACCACTTTCAAAGATTATTGAACCATTGGATTTTAAACCACTTCCACTAGATATTTCAATAGAACCATTCACTTTATTACTTTCTAATATTATTGAACTACCTTCTTTATTTGTATTCTTATCTACCATTCCTTCGATTATTATATTTCCACTGTTTACACCTTTACCACTTTCAATACTTATACTACCATTCAATATTGTCTCATTTGATAAGATATGGATTGAGCTACTTTCAATTCTCATTTTATCAGCTTTAGTATTAGATTCATCGTATGCTCTAATTGTTATTTCATTCATTTCGATCGAACTAGATACACTATTCATTTTGATTGAACCATTTTTGTTTGTAGATATTTTAATTGAATTTTGATTTTCAAATCTTAATATGTTTGATTGAATATCTGTGGATTTTGATTTTGCATGTGCAGACTCTGATTCAATAATAGTATTAGCAGATTTAACATTAATTGCAGCAGATTCTATATTTGAACTTTTTGATTCAATCTTTATTTGATTATTTGAATGTAACTTCACAATATCATTCTTAATTATGATTTTACCATTTTCATTATCTTCAAACTTTACTACATTATTAAATTTTATATTCTCATTATTTATAAATATTTCACCGACTTTGTTATCGTTTGAACCACTTTCAAAGATTATTGAACCATTGGATTTTAAACCACTTCCACTAGATATTTCAATAGAACCATTCACTTTATTACTTTCTAATATTATTGAACTACCTTCTTTATTTGTATTCTTATCTACCATTCCTTCGATTATTATATTTCCACTGTTTACACCTTTACCACTTTCAATACTTATACTACCATTCAATATTGTCTCATTTGATAAGAAATAGATTGAACCTACTTTAGTTTCACTCATATTAGATTCATTTTCATTTCCTATTAATATCTTATTTCCATTCAATTTTAATTTTTCATCGTTATTATTTGATATCTCTAATTTATTATTACTTTCTATTGAGATCTTTGAACCAAATAGATTTGTCTCAGAATTCTTGTTTCCTATTATTATTGAACTGTTTTCTTTTCCATTTATCTCGAATTTTTCACTATCGATTATTGTCTCCGAATTTTCGATCTTTATTTCATTGATTTTACCTTCACTTGTAGAATTGATTCTTATCGATTTCTTACCATTTATACTAGACATTTCGATATTTTCTTTCGAAGAGGAGATTTCCAGTCTCTCTAAATCTTTGTTGCCTAATATTATTTCATCATTATTTAATATTAATTTACTACTGTTCAATAATAAACTACCATTCATATTTTCTATCTTCATAGATTTTTCTTTATTATTTAATTCAAATATCTTACTTTCAATATTTATATTGCCATTTATTAAACCTTTACCACTTTCCAATTTCAATTCTTTACCTATCTCCATCTTATCACTGTTTATTGATATTTCACCGACTTTGTTATCGTTTGAACCACTTTCAAAGATTATTGAACCATTGGATTTTAAACCACTTCCACTAGATATTTCAATAGAACCATTCACTTTATTACTTTCTAATATTATTGAACTACCTTCTTTATTTGTATTCTTATCTACCATTCCTTCGATTATTATATTTCCACTGTTTACACCTTTACCACTTTCAATACTTATACTACCATTCAATATTGTCTCATTTGATAAGATATGGATTGATCCAACATTGTTTTCACTTGAATTATTATTTCCACCAGATATTATTATTGAACTATCTTTCTTATCACTTGAAATTTCGATTGATTTTTCACTAGATAATTCGATTTCTCCTTTTGACATACTTTCCATTATTATTGAATTATTCATATTTTCTTTTATACTATTTAGGGAGATTGTACCATTTATATCGGACATTATTATTCCAGACGACTTTTCACTCTTCATTATTATTTCATCACTTTCTATCGAGATCTTTGAACCAAATAGATTTGTCTCAGAATTCTTGTTTCCTATTATTATTGAACTGTTTTCTTTTCCATTTATCTCGAATTTTTCACTATCGATTATTGTCTCCGAATTTTCGATCTTTATTTCATTGATTTTACCTTCACTTGTAGAATTGATTCTTATCGATTTCTTACCATTTATACTAGACATTTCGATATTTTCTTTCGAAGAGGAGATTTCCAGTCTCTCTAAATCTTTGTTGCCTAATATTATTTCATCATTATTTAATATTAATTTACTACTGTTCAATAATAAACTACCATTCATATTTTCTATCTTCATAGATTTTTCTTTATTATTTAATTCAAATATCTTACTTTCAATATTTATATTGCCATTTATTAAACCTTTACCACTTTCCAATTTCAATTCTTTACCTATCTCCATCTTATCACTGTTTATTGATATTTCACCGACTTTGTTATCGTTTGAACCACTTTCAAAGATTATTGAACCATTGGATTTTAAACCACTTCCACTAGATATTTCAATAGAACCATTCACTTTATTACTTTCTAATATTATTGAACTACCTTCTTTATTTGTATTCTTATCTACCATTCCTTCGATTATTATATTTCCACTGTTTACACCTTTACCACTTTCAATACTTATACTACCATTCAATATTGTCTCATTTGATAAGATATGGATTGATCCAACATTGTTTTCACTTGAATTATTATTTCCACCAGATATTATTATTGAACTATCTTCTTTTAATTTATTATTCTTTCCTAATGATATATTTATATCTTCACTATTCATTTTTACCAATTCTTTACTATTAATTTCGATATTACCACTTTCTTTTTCACTATTACCACTCTTTAATACTGTTTCATTTACAGTTAGCAACAATGAACTACTATTCAACTTTATTGAACCACTATTCTTATTTCCATTACCACTGTTCAATTTTATGTCATTATTATTTAATATCAACTTCTTTTCACTGTGAATATATACATCACCACTTTCATTATTACCATCACCGCTTGATAAGGTTATATTATCACTTAAAATTTCGTTTATTTTCAGCTCTATACCACTTCCATGATCAACAGAACGATTAGAATCGGTAAAATGAATTGAATTTTCAGTATTATTTAATAAAATTTCAGATACCATTATAGAACCTCCTTTTTCTGATGATGATCCACCTTGTAGTTTCGTCAATTTAGATCTTACTTCTGCTGGTTTTACAGATTTTATAGATATTGAATCACTATTAATTTTAATATCATCTTTTATAGTCATTGTTAACTTATTACTATTAATACTGGCTTTACCAGTAGGTTTGGATTTCATCTCTTGAGATTTTATTATAACCATTTCTGAGTTAAACTCATTTACTTCACTATCAAAGATTATTGAACCATTGGATTTTAAACCACTTCCACTAGATATTTCAATAGAACCATTCACTTTATTACTTTCTAATATTATTGAACTACCTTCTTTATTTGTATTCTTATCTACCATTCCTTCGATTATTATATTTCCACTGTTTACACCTTTACCACTTTCAATACTTATACTACCATTCAATATTGTCTCATTTGATAAGAAATAGATTGAACCTACTTTAGTTTCACTCATATTAGATTCATTTTCATTTCCTATTAATATCTTATTTCCATTCAATTTTAATTTTTCATCGTTATTATTTGATATCTCTAATTTATTATTACTTTCTATTGAGATCTTTGAACCAAATAGATTTGTCTCAGAATTCTTGTTTCCTATTATTATTGAACTGTTTTCTTTTCCATTTATCTCGAATTTTTCACTATCGATTATTGTCTCCGAATTTTCGATCTTTATTTCATTGATTTTACCTTCACTTGTAGAATTGATTCTTATCGATTTCTTACCATTTATACTAGACATTTCGATATTTTCTTTCGAAGAGGAGATTTCCAGTCTCTCTAAATCTTTGTTGCCTAATATTATTTCATCATTATTTAATATTAATTTACTACTGTTCAATAATAAACTACCATTCATATTTTCTATCTTCATAGATTTTTCTTTATTATTTAATTCAAATATCTTACTTTCAATATTTATATTGCCATTTATTAAACCTTTACCACTTTCCAATTTCAATTCTTTACCTATCTCCATCTTATCACTGTTTATTGATATTTCACCGACTTTGTTATCGTTTGAACCACTTTCAAAGATTATTGAACCATTGGATTTTAAACCACTTCCACTAGATATTTCAATAGAACCATTCACTTTATTACTTTCTAATATTATTGAACTACCTTCTTTATTTGTATTCTTATCTACCATTCCTTCGATTATTATATTTCCACTGTTTACACCTTTACCACTTTCAATACTTATACTACCATTCAATATTGTCTCATTTGATAAGATATGGATTGAGCTACTTTCAATTCTCATTTTATCAGCTTTAGTATTAGATTCATCGTATGCTCTAATTGTTATTTCATTCATTTCGATCGAACTAGATACACTATTCATTTTGATTGAACCATTTTTGTTTGTAGATATTTTAATTGAATTTTGATTTTCAAATCTTAATATGTTTGATTGAATATCTGTGGATTTTGATTTTGCATGTGCAGACTCTGATTCAATAATAGTATTAGCAGATTTAACATTAATTGCAGCAGATTCTATATTTGAACTTTTTGATTCAATCTTTATTTGATTATTTGAATGTAACTTCACAATATCATTCTTAATTATGATTTTACCATTTTCATTATCTTCAAACTTTACTACATTATTAAATTTTATATTCTCATTATTTATAAATATTTCACCGACTTTGTTATCGTTTGAACCACTTTCAAAGATTATTGAACCATTGGATTTTAAACCACTTCCACTAGATATTTCAATAGAACCATTCACTTTATTACTTTCTAATATTATTGAACTACCTTCTTTATTTGTATTCTTATCTACCATTCCTTCGATTATTATATTTCCACTGTTTACACCTTTACCACTTTCAATACTTATACTACCATTCAATATTGTCTCATTTGATAAGAAATAGATTGAACCTACTTTAGTTTCACTCATATTAGATTCATTTTCATTTCCTATTAATATCTTATTTCCATTCAATTTTAATTTTTCATCGTTATTATTTGATATCTCTAATTTATTATTACTTTCTATTGAGATCTTTGAACCAAATAGATTTGTCTCAGAATTCTTGTTTCCTATTATTATTGAACTGTTTTCTTTTCCATTTATCTCGAATTTTTCACTATCGATTATTGTCTCCGAATTTTCGATCTTTATTTCATTGATTTTACCTTCACTTGTAGAATTGATTCTTATCGATTTCTTACCATTTATACTAGACATTTCGATATTTTCTTTCGAAGAGGAGATTTCCAGTCTCTCTAAATCTTTGTTGCCTAATATTATTTCATCATTATTTAATATTAATTTACTACTGTTCAATAATAAACTACCATTCATATTTTCTATCTTCATAGATTTTTCTTTATTATTTAATTCAAATATCTTACTTTCAATATTTATATTGCCATTTATTAAACCTTTACCACTTTCCAATTTCAATTCTTTACCTATCTCCATCTTATCACTGTTTATTGATATTTCACCGACTTTGTTATCGTTTGAACCACTTTCAAAGATTATTGAACCATTGGATTTTAAACCACTTCCACTAGATATTTCAATAGAACCATTCACTTTATTACTTTCTAATATTATTGAACTACCTTCTTTATTTGTATTCTTATCTACCATTCCTTCGATTATTATATTTCCACTGTTTACACCTTTACCACTTTCAATACTTATACTACCATTCAATATTGTCTCATTTGATAAGAAATTGAATGATGTAGATGAAACAAGTATAGTACTATCATTATTTTCATTTGAAATTTCTATTGAATTCTTACTAGAGAAATTAATTGAACCATTATTTATATTCTTTATAGATATTAGGCTATTATCAAAGTTATTCTTAATTTCAACATTTCCATCTATTGAAGTTATATTTACTGGTCTATCAGATTGTACAATTATATCACCACCTTGTTTTCCTTCACCACCTCCTAATATAGTATTTCCTCCTTTACCTTTTTTACTTTCTCCTCCTTTCAATTCAGTAATACTTTCTTCATGTCCTAATTCTAATTTTCCACTATTCTCTTCACCATCACCTGAAGTAATTCTTACACCTTCTGGACCTTCATTAGAATTACTAATCATTTTTAATGTTTTACTAGAAAATTTTACATCTCCTGAATTTCTTGAGTCTAATGTTGATAATTTCAATGACTTTAATGATGTAGTTGAAGTTGTAGAAATACTATTTTCTAATCCAGTTATTAATATTGATCCTCCTATTGTTCCTGAACCAGCAGAAAATGTAACAGTACCAGGTAATGATATACTACCTGATGAAATCTGAATATCATCAGAAGAATTGATTGCTATTTTTTCATTCATGACAATTGTTCCACTAGATAAAACTAAACCATTCAATTTAATATCACTTGAAGTGATTTGAATTATATCGGATGTTATTGTTCCTGTAGTAACTGACATAGACTTCAAATCATCAATAGTTACAGTCGATGAAGTTATTGATAATGAAGGTGATGTGATTGTTGATGTTTCTTTTAATTCAAATGTACCTTGAGTTACAGATAATGATCCAGTTGATAATTCCAATTGTGATGCAGATATACTAATAGTAGATGCAGTAACTATTGATGTTGTACCAATTAAGGATTAAAGTGGTTCCAGTTATTTTATCATTATTACCACTCATTGTTAAAGTACCAGACGATAAACCAATCTTACCATAGGAGAGACTAATAGATCCACTTGTTGAATAATCAGTTGCGAAACTAGATGAACCTTCTATCTTTATTGAAGAATCAACATTAATGTAATCTGAATTTAATGAGATTGTACTTGATGTTATTTTAGATGTAAATATATTTGAAGCTTTTCCTGTTATACTTATTGTCTCACTCGATATATCTAACTTATTCATTCCAATTGAACCTACTGAGCTAGAATCAATGGTTAATGTAGAGGATGTTATTGTTAAATCATTCAATATCATTTGTGTCTTTGCTTCTAATGAAATAGTACCTCCTGTAACAAATATAGTTCCAACAGTAAGTGCATTTGTATCAATCTTCATATTTCCATAAATATTAATACTTCCTGAACTAAAATTAACTAAACCACTTCCAATAACATTAATAGAATTATCAGGAGATGTGGAATTAATAATTATATTATCTGAATCAACTACAGCATCTTTTGACTTTATATTACTATAAATATCAACCGCAGTTGAACTTAAACTAATTGTACCTCCAGTTATTATATTATTAGTACCACTATCAAGTGTCAATGTCCTAGCACTAATACCATTACTATACATACTTTTTCCATTATTTATCACATTTACTGTACCAATACTTATAGTTTCACCAATTTTAACATTTATAGATCCACTAATAGAACCACCATTTCCTGTTTTAACAATTGTTGAACCATCAATTTGTATTTCTTTTATGTTTATACTACCAGATTCATTTCCATTTCCTGATTCAATTTTGGTAATTCCACTTATAAAATCAGCTTTTAAGAATATTGAACCACTTCTAGTTGTACCACTTCCACTTTCAATTGTTATTGTTGAACTGTCTAGTTTTATTATTCCATTATTTCCATTTAATTTTATTAAACCACCTGTACTTCCACTTCCACTTTGTAATGATATCTTATTTCCATTAGACTCAACTTTTAATTCATCTTTACTATCGATTGTTATTGTTCCAGATGTACTTCCACTTGAACCCATTCTTATTAATATTGTACTACCATTTAAGGATATTGAACCACTACTACTACTACTTGTATCGACTGTACTGAATATCGAGATTGAACCAACAGTTGAACCATTTCCACTTTCGATTGAAATTGTTGAACTATCAAGTTTTATTATACCATCTTTACTAGACATTTCTAAATTTCCATTATTACTCTTTATATCTAATAATTCAGCATTTGAATTTATATTTATATCTTTAGCACTATTTATTTTTATTGTTCCACTTGACAATAATACTTTACCTTCATTCTCGTTTATGGTTATATCTTTTGAGCTAAATTCTATTGATGAGCTTTTACTCATTATTTTTATTTCACCACTGGTAGAACCACTTCCACTTTCGATATTTACAGTTGTTCCAGATAATAAGATTGTAGATCCAGTTATTTCTGTCTTTTCTCCATTGATTATTGATATTGAACCACTACTTAAATAGATTGAACCACTTCTAGTTGTACCACTTCCACTTTCAATTGTTATTGTTGAACTGTCTAGTTTTATTATTCCATTATTTCCATTTAATTTTATTAAACCACCTGTACTTCCACTTCCACTTTGTAATGATATCTTATTTCCATTAGACTCAACTTTTAATTCATCTTTACTATCGATTGTTATTGTTCCAGATGTACTTCCACTTGAACCCATTCTTATTAATATTGTACTACCATTTAAGGATATTGAACCACTACTACTACTACTTGTATCGACTGTACTGAATATCGAGATTGAACCAACAGTTGAACCATTTCCACTTTCGATTGAAATTGTTGAACTATCAAGTTTTATTATACCATCTTTACTAGACATTTCTAAATTTCCATTATTACTCTTTATATCTAATAATTCAGCATTTGAATTTATATTTATATCTTTAGCACTATTTATTTTTATTGTTCCACTTGACAATAATACTTTACCTTCATTCTCTTTTATTGTTATATCAATTGATTCTAAGTCTATTGAAGATTTACTAACTAAGTTTATTGTTCCTTTTTTATTTCCTATTATAGTATCATTTTCTACACTCATTGATATCGTACTTCCACTTAAATTTAGTGAACCACTTGATATTTTTATTTCACCACTGGTAGAACCACTTCCACTTTCGATATTTACAGTTGTTCCAGATAATAAGATTGTAGATCCAGTTATTTCTGTCTTTTCTCCATTGATTATTGATATTGAACCACTACTTAAATAGATTGAACCACTTCTAGTTGTACCACTTCCACTTTCAATTGTTATTGTTGAACTGTCTAGTTTTATTATTCCATTATTTCCATTTAATTTTATTAAACCACCTGTACTTCCACTTCCACTTTGTAATGATATCTTATTTCCATTAGACTCAACTTTTAATTCATCTTTACTATCGATTGTTATTGTTCCAGATGTACTTCCACTTGAACCCATTCTTATTAATATTGTACTACCATTTAAGGATATTGAACCACTACTACTACTACTTGTATCGACTGTACTGAATATCGAGATTGAACCAACAGTTGAACCATTTCCACTTTCGATTGAAATTGTTGAACTATCAAGTTTTATTATACCATCTTTACTAGACATTTCTAAATTTCCATTATTACTCTTTATATCTAATAATTCAGCATTTGAATTTATATTTATATCTTTAGCACTATTTATTTTTATTGTTCCACTTGACAATAATACTTTACCTTCATTCTCTTTTATTGTTATATCAGATGATTCTATATTTATACGACCACTACTTAATAATATTGAACCACCACTCATTTCCATTTTTGTATGGTTAATTAAAATTGATCCACTATCAGCTCCACTTCCATTCATTAAAGATATTGTTCCATCAGATTCAACTATAAATGATATTGTTTCATCTTTATTATTTAAATTTATCATACCACTTGTATTACCATTACTTCCACTTTTTATATCCACTTTATCAAAATCATTTATATTAATAGTGCCAGTTACTTTTATTTCACCACTGGTAGAACCACTTCCACTTTCGATATTTACAGTTGTTCCAGATAATAAGATTGTAGATCCAGTTATTTCTGTCTTTTCTCCATTGATTATTGATATTGAACCACTACTTAAATAGATTGAACCACTTCTAGTTGTACCACTTCCACTTTCAATTGTTATTGTTGAACTGTCTAGTTTTATTATTCCATTATTTCCATTTAATTTTATTAAACCACCTGTACTTCCACTTCCACTTTGTAATGATATCTTATTTCCATTAGACTCAACTTTTAATTCATCTTTACTATCGATTGTTATTGTTCCAGATGTACTTCCACTTGAACCCATTCTTATTAATATTGTACTACCATTTAAGGATATTGAACCACTACTACTACTACTTGTATCGACTGTACTGAATATCGAGATTGAACCAACAGTTGAACCATTTCCACTTTCGATTGAAATTGTTGAACTATCAAGTTTTATTATACCATCTTTACTAGACATTTCTAAATTTCCATTATTACTCTTTATATCTAATAATTCAGCATTTGAATTTATATTTATATCTTTAGCACTATTTATTTTTATTGTTCCACTTGACAATAATACTTTACCTTCATTCTCGTTTATGGTTATATCTTTTGAGCTAAATTCTATTGATGAGCTTTTACTCATTATTTTTATTTCACCACTGGTAGAACCACTTCCACTTTCGATATTTACAGTTGTTCCAGATAATAAGATTGTAGATCCAGTTATTTCTGTCTTTTCTCCATTGATTATTGATATTGAACCACTACTTAAATAGATTGAACCACTTCTAGTTGTACCACTTCCACTTTCAATTGTTATTGTTGAACTGTCTAGTTTTATTATTCCATTATTTCCATTTAATTTTATTAAACCACCTGTACTTCCACTTCCACTTTGTAATGATATCTTATTTCCATTAGACTCAACTTTTAATTCATCTTTACTATCGATTGTTATTGTTCCAGATGTACTTCCACTTGAACCCATTCTTATTAATATTGTACTACCATTTAAGGATATTGAACCACTACTACTACTACTTGTATCGACTGTACTGAATATCGAGATTGAACCAACAGTTGAACCATTTCCACTTTCGATTGAAATTGTTGAACTATCAAGTTTTATTATACCATCTTTACTAGACATTTCTAAATTTCCATTATTACTCTTTATATCTAATAATTCAGCATTTGAATTTATATTTATATCTTTAGCACTATTTATTTTTATTGTTCCACTTGACAATAATACTTTACCTTCATTCTCTTTTATTGTTATATCAATTGATTCTAAGTCTATTGAAGATTTACTAACTAAGTTTATTGTTCCTTTTTTATTTCCTATTATAGTATCATTTTCTACACTCATTGATATCGTACTTCCACTTAAATTTAGTGAACCACTTGATATTTTTATTTCACCACTGGTAGAACCACTTCCACTTTCGATATTTACAGTTGTTCCAGATAATAAGATTGTAGATCCAGTTATTTCTGTCTTTTCTCCATTGATTATTGATATTGAACCACTACTTAAATAGATTGAACCACTTCTAGTTGTACCACTTCCACTTTCAATTGTTATTGTTGAACTGTCTAGTTTTATTATTCCATTATTTCCATTTAATTTTATTAAACCACCTGTACTTCCACTTCCACTTTGTAATGATATCTTATTTCCATTAGACTCAACTTTTAATTCATCTTTACTATCGATTGTTATTGTTCCAGATGTACTTCCACTTGAACCCATTCTTATTAATATTGTACTACCATTTAAGGATATTGAACCACTACTACTACTACTTGTATCGACTGTACTGAATATCGAGATTGAACCAACAGTTGAACCATTTCCACTTTCGATTGAAATTGTTGAACTATCAAGTTTTATTATACCATCTTTACTAGACATTTCTAAATTTCCATTATTACTCTTTATATCTAATAATTCAGCATTTGAATTTATATTTATATCTTTAGCACTATTTATTTTTATTGTTCCACTTGACAATAATACTTTACCTTCATTCTCTTTTATTGTTATATCAGATGATTCTATATTTATACGACCACTACTTAATAATATTGAACCACCACTCATTTCCATTTTTGTATGGTTAATTAAAATTGATCCACTATCAGCTCCACTTCCATTCATTAAAGATATTGTTCCATCAGATTCAACTATAAATGATATTGTTTCATCTTTATTATTTAAATTTATCATACCACTTGTATTACCATTACTTCCACTTTTTATATCCACTTTATCAAAATCATTTATATTAATAGTGCCAGTTACTTTTATTTCACCACTGGTAGAACCACTTCCACTTTCGATATTTACAGTTGTTCCAGATAATAAGATTGTAGATCCAGTTATTTCTGTCTTTTCTCCATTGATTATTGATATTGAACCACTACTTAAATAGATTGAACCACTTCTAGTTGTACCACTTCCACTTTCAATTGTTATTGTTGAACTGTCTAGTTTTATTATTCCATTATTTCCATTTAATTTTATTAAACCACCTGTACTTCCACTTCCACTTTGTAATGATATCTTATTTCCATTAGACTCAACTTTTAATTCATCTTTACTATCGATTGTTATTGTTCCAGATGTACTTCCACTTGAACCCATTCTTATTAATATTGTACTACCATTTAAGGATATTGAACCACTTGTACTATTTTCATTTTCTCCACTAGATATTGAAATTTCACCAACGCTTGAACCATTTCCACTTTTTATTGAAATTGTTGAACTAGATAATAATATTGAACCACCATTTGAATCACTACTAGCACCACTTAATAATTTGATTGTTCCACCTTCTAAATTTATTGTTCCATTATCATCTTTTATTATTATTGAACCACTTGTTTTGGCTCCACTACCACCAACTATTGAAATTGAACCATCATTCTGAGTTTCTACTAGAATTCCACTACTTTTATCTTTTAAGTCGATTGAACCACCACTTGAACCTTTATTATCACCACCTATTATTTCAATACTTCCCAAATTACTCACACTTTCAAGTTTTATCATTTTATCACTCAATAGTTTTATTGAACCACCAATATCATTTGAACTATTACCACCTTCAATTGATAATGTTCCACCACTCATTTTTAAATCACTATTAGATATCTCGATTGAACCACTGGTTGAACCACTTCCACTTATTATTTCGATTTTACCACTTGATAATAATATTTCTTCATTTACTAACAAGATTGAACCAGATAAATCACTTCCACTTCCACTCAAAATTTCGATTACACCACTATTACTACTACTATAATCACCACTTTCGATCTCAATTGAGGCAGAATTTATATGAATATCACCACTTGTACTGCTTTTACCACTTCTTATTAAGATTGATCCACTTATTTTTCCACTTCCACTTATTAAACTAATACTACTACTGGAAATTTCAATTGAACCACTTTCTTTATCACTACTTCCACTAGAAATTTCGATTGAACCACTTTCACTTGTACCACTTCCACTTTTTAAATCTATCGTCTCAACAGATTCAATTAACAATTTACCACCAAATGTTCCACTTCCACTTTTTAATTGTATTAATCCACCTACATTTAATGAACTAGATCCACTTGAAATGTTTATAGTTGAACTAGATATCTTGATTTCACCACTTGTTTTACCATCACCTGATTGGATTTTTATATTTCCACTGTTTGTATTATCACTATCTTTACTTAAAATATTTATCGATCCTCCACTTATTTTTATATCACCAACTGTACTTCCATTTCCACTGGAAATTTCAATTGATCCAGAACTCATTATTAGATCTTTGGTACTATTCAATAACACTGATCCATTACCATCATCTTTATTACCACCAAATATTTCGATTGAACCACTACTTAAACGAATTAAACCACTTGTATCTTTACCACGGTTACTTAATAATAATATTGATCCATTCACACTGTTCAAAAATATTGAACCACTTGTTGTCACACCACTTCCACTTAACATTTCTATATCACCTCCACTTTCACTTCCATCTTCGGTTTTCAATTCGATTAACTTGGAACTATTCAATTCTATTGATGATTTTGAATTTCCTTTTATTAAAATTGAACCACTTGTATTACTACTACTTCCACTTTCTATTTTGATTGTTCCACTAGACATCAATATTGAACCATTTGTCTTTTCACCTGATTTCGCTGTTACTTTTATTAATCCACTAGATGATTTTCCAATACCACTTTCGATTTTTATCGTTGAACTACTTAACTCAATCTTACCACCTTCTTCACCACCATCACCACTTATGATCGATATTGAACCACTTGTAGATTTACCACTTCCACTCTTCATTGAGATTAGTTCAGTACCAACAAATTTTATTCCATGGTTTATATCTTTTACATTTTCTGTTTTAAATATTATTGAACCACTTGAAGAACCACTTCCACTTTCCATTTTGATTTCACTATTTACATTCTCTATTTTTATTAATCCACCTATACTTCCACTTCCACCTTCTATATTTATTGATCCATTATTGGATTCAATTTTTATTGAGCCTGTTGTACTACCATCACCACTCTTTATCAAGATTTCTCCAGATGACACACCACTTGAACCCATTCTTATTAATATTGTACTACTGTCTATTGACATTGAACCACTTGTACTATTTTCATTTTCTCCACTAGATATTGAAATTTCACCAACGCTTGAACCATTTCCACTTTTTATTGAAATTGTTGAACTAGATAATAATATTGAACCACCATTTGAATCACTACTAGCACCACTTAATAATTTGATTGTTCCACCTTCTAAATTTATTGTTCCATTATCATCTTTTATTACTATTGAACCACTTGTTTTGGCTCCACTACCACCAACTATTGAAATTGAACCATCATTCTTAGTTTTCAATTCAACAAATGCAGCTGTCCTTGGTTTAACAATTAAATCCTTCATTGGATTAAATAATATACTACCTCCACTTGTTGATGTAATTATTATATCTCCAGAAATACTACCACTACCTGTGTTTATATTTATAGTATTTCCAAATAAATCTAAAATTCCATTATTACTATTAATATTTACAAATCCACTAACTTCACCACTTCCTGTATTAATCATAATAGATTCTGTACCAGTAATAACTATATTACCACTAGTACTGGCATTTTCATTTTCAAAGAAAATAATACCAGATTTAGTTTTACTATTACCAGTTTCAACATCAACTTCATTACTAGTAATAATATGAATATAACCACTTGTACTTGCAGATCCACTTCTAATGCTAATTTCGTTTTCTGCCAACAAAGATATTGATCCACCTGCATTAGATTCACCAATTTTAAATAGGATATCAGAATTTGTATGCGAATTTAAAGGAGTAGAAATTGTCAAACTAGAAGCACTAAGAGCAATATCACTAGAATTACTAATGTCGGTTGTAATAATTTTTATATCACCAACTGTACTTCCATTTCCACTGGAAATTTCAATTGATCCAGAACTCATTATTAGATCTTTGGTACTATTCAATAACACTGATCCATTACCATCATCTTTATTACCACCAAATATTTCGATTGAACCACTACTTAAACGAATTAAACCACTTGTATCTTTACCACGGTTACTTAATAATAATATTGATCCATTCACACTGTTCAAAAATATTGAACCACTTGTTGTCACACCACTTCCACTTAACATTTCTATATCACCTCCACTTTCACTTCCATCTTCGGTTTTCAATTCGATTAACTTGGAACTATTCAATTCTATTGATGATTTTGAATTTCCTTTTATTAAAATTGAACCACTTGTATTACTACTACTTCCACTTTCTATTTTGATTGTTCCACTAGACATCAATATTGAACCATTTGTCTTTTCACCTGATTTCGCTGTTACTTTTATTAATCCACTAGATGATTTTCCAATACCACTTTCGATTTTTATCGTTGAACTACTTAACTCAATCTTACCACCTTCTTCACCACCATCACCACTTATGATCGATATTGAACCACTTGTAGATTTACCACTTCCACTCTTCATTGAGATTAGTTCAGTACCAACAAATTTTATTCCATGGTTTATATCTTTTACATTTTCTGTTTTAAATATTATTGAACCACTTGAAGAA
This sequence comes from Proteromonas lacertae, assembly GCA_002245135.1. Classification (NCBI taxonomy): domain Eukaryota; class Bigyra; order Opalinata; family Proteromonadidae; genus Proteromonas; species Proteromonas lacertae. The sequence goes on along the minus strand of NGBS01000894.1, from coordinate 98,835 downwards.
CCACTTCCACTTTCCATTTTGATTTCACTATTTACATTCTCTATTTTTATTAATCCACCTATACTTCCACTTCCACCTTCTATATTTATTGATCCATTATTGGATTCAATTTTTATTGAGCCTGTTGTACTACCATCACCACTCTTTATCAAGATTTCTCCAGATGACACACCACTTGAACCCATTCTTATTAATATTGTACTACTGTCTATTGACATTGAACCACTTGTACTATTTTCATTTTCTCCACTAGATATTGAAATTTCACCAACGCTTGAACCATTTCCACTTTTTATTGAAATTGTTGAACTAGATAATAATATTGAACCACCATTTGAATCACTACTAGCACCACTTAATAATTTGATTGTTCCACCTTCTAAATTTATTGTTCCATTATCATCTTTTATTATTATTGAACCACTTGTTTTGGCTCCACTACCACCAACTATTGAAATTGAACCATCACTTTGAGTTTCCAGTTTTATATATTTGTCTGAATTTATATTTACATCATTACTAATTAAGTGTATACTACCAACATTATTTGCTTTACCACTACTAATATTTATAATTTCGTCAAGAGCATTAGAAATTTCAGTGTATTTAGAAGATTGAATATCAATTGTACTATCTTTAGAACCACTAGAAATTATTGATATAGAACCAGATATATTACTGCTTCCACTATATATTAAAATGTTTGAATCTTTATTTCCAAGAATAAATGCACCTGATATAACAGTTCCTGTACCAGTATTTAGAAGTAAAGATATTGAAGATTCAATTGAATATTCATTATTACTAAACAGCAATATACTACCGCTTTCATCAGATGAGCTTCCAGTAATTATTTTAACTTTATTTGACATAACATTCAAATTATCGTTAGATATTAAAGATATTGAACCACTTGTAGATTTACCACTTCCACTCTTCATTGAGATTAGTTCAGTACCAACAAATTTTATTCCATGGTTTATATCTTTTACATTTTCTGTTTTAAATATTATTGAACCACTTGAAGAACCACTTCCACTTTCCATTTTGATTTCACTATTTACATTCTCTATTTTTATTAATCCACCTATACTTCCACTTCCACCTTCTATATTTATTGATCCATTATTGGATTCAATTTTTATTGAGCCTGTTGTACTACCATCACCACTCTTTATCAAGATTTCTCCAGATGACACACCACTTGAACCCATTCTTATTAATATTGTACTACTGTCTATTGACATTGAACCACTTGTACTATTTTCATTTTCTCCACTAGATATTGAAATTTCACCAACGCTTGAACCATTTCCACTTTTTATTGAAATTGTTGAACTAGATAATAATATTGAACCACCATTTGAATCACTACTAGCACCACTTAATAATTTGATTGTTCCACCTTCTAAATTTATTGTTCCATTATCATCTTTTATTATTATTGAACCACTTGTTTTGGCTCCACTACCACCAACTATTGAAATTGAACCATCATTCTGAGTTTCTACTAGAATTCCACTACTTTTATCTTTTAAGTCGATTGAACCACCACTTGAACCTTTATTATCACCACCTATTATTTCAATACTTCCCAAATTACTCACACTTTCAAGTTTTATCATTTTATCACTCAATAGTTTTATTGAACCACCAATATCATTTGAACTATTACCACCTTCAATTGATAATGTTCCACCACTCATTTTTAAATCACTATTAGATATCTCGATTGAACCACTGGTTGAACCACTTCCACTTATTATTTCGATTTTACCACTTGATAATAATATTTCTTCATTTACTAACAAGATTGAACCAGATAAATCACTTCCACTTCCACTCAAAATTTCGATTACACCACTATTACTACTACTATAATCACCACTTTCGATCTCAATTGAGGCAGAATTTATATGAATATCACCACTTGTACTGCTTTTACCACTTCTTATTAAGATTGATCCACTTATTTTTCCACTTCCACTTATTAAACTAATACTACTACTGGAAATTTCAATTGAACCACTTTCTTTATCACTACTTCCACTAGAAATTTCGATTGAACCACTTTCACTTGTACCACTTCCACTTTTTAAATCTATCGTCTCAACAGATTCAATTAACAATTTACCACCAAATGTTCCACTTCCACTTTTTAATTGTATTAATCCACCTACATTTAATGAACTAGATCCACTTGAAATGTTTATAGTTGAACTAGATATCTTGATTTCACCACTTGTTTTACCATCACCTGATTGGATTTTTATATTTCCACTGTTTGTATTATCACTATCTTTACTTAAAATATTTATCGATCCTCCACTTATTTTTATATCACCAACTGTACTTCCATTTCCACTGGAAATTTCAATTGATCCAGAACTCATTATTAGATCTTTGGTACTATTCAATAACACTGATCCATTACCATCATCTTTATTACCACCAAATATTTCGATTGAACCACTACTTAAACGAATTAAACCACTTGTATCTTTACCACGGTTACTTAATAATAATATTGATCCATTCACACTGTTCAAAAATATTGAACCACTTGTTGTCACACCACTTCCACTTAACATTTCTATATCACCTCCACTTTCACTTCCATCTTCGGTTTTCAATTCGATTAACTTGGAACTATTCAATTCTATTGATGATTTTGAATTTCCTTTTATTAAAATTGAACCACTTGTATTACTACTACTTCCACTTTCTATTTTGATTGTTCCACTAGACATCAATATTGAACCATTTGTCTTTTCACCTGATTTCGCTGTTACTTTTATTAATCCACTAGATGATTTTCCAATACCACTTTCGATTTTTATCGTTGAACTACTTAACTCAATCTTACCACCTTCTTCACCACCATCACCACTTATGATCGATATTGAACCACTTGTAGATTTACCACTTCCACTCTTCATTGAGATTAGTTCAGTACCAACAAATTTTATTCCATGGTTTATATCTTTTACATTTTCTGTTTTAAATATTATTGAACCACTTGAAGAACCACTTCCACTTTCCATTTTGATTTCACTATTTACATTCTCTATTTTTATTAATCCACCTATACTTCCACTTCCACCTTCTATATTTATTGATCCATTATTGGATTCAATTTTTATTGAGCCTGTTGTACTACCATCACCACTCTTTATCAAGATTTCTCCAGATGACACACCACTTGAACCCATTCTTATTAATATTGTACTACTGTCTATTGACATTGAACCACTTGTACTATTTTCATTTTCTCCACTAGATATTGAAATTTCACCAACGCTTGAACCATTTCCACTTTTTATTGAAATTGTTGAACTAGATAATAATATTGAACCACCATTTGAATCACTACTAGCACCACTTAATAATTTGATTGTTCCACCTTCTAAATTTATTGTTCCATTATCATCTTTTATTATTATTGAACCACTTGTTTTGGCTCCACTACCACCAACTATTGAAATTGAACCATCATTCTGAGTTTCTACTAGAATTCCACTACTTTTATCTTTTAAGTCGATTGAACCACCACTTGAACCTTTATTATCACCACCTATTATTTCAATACTTCCCAAATTACTCACACTTTCAAGTTTTATCATTTTATCACTCAATAGTTTTATTGAACCACCAATATCATTTGAACTATTACCACCTTCAATTGATAATGTTCCACCACTCATTTTTAAATCACTATTAGATATCTCGATTGAACCACTGGTTGAACCACTTCCACTTATTATTTCGATTTTACCACTTGATAATAATATTTCTTCATTTACTAACAAGATTGAACCAGATAAATCACTTCCACTTCCACTCAAAATTTCGATTACACCACTATTACTACTACTATAATCACCACTTTCGATCTCAATTGAGGCAGAATTTATATGAATATCACCACTTGTACTGCTTTTACCACTTCTTATTAAGATTGATCCACTTATTTTTCCACTTCCACTTATTAAACTAATACTACTACTGGAAATTTCAATTGAACCACTTTCTTTATCACTACTTCCACTAGAAATTTCGATTGAACCACTTTCACTTGTACCACTTCCACTTTTTAAATCTATCGTCTCAACAGATTCAATTAACAATTTACCACCAAATGTTCCACTTCCACTTTTTAATTGTATTAATCCACCTACATTTAATGAACTAGATCCACTTGAAATGTTTATAGTTGAACTAGATATCTTGATTTCACCACTTGTTTTACCATCACCTGATTGGATTTTTATATTTCCACTGTTTGTATTATCACTATCTTTACTTAAAATATTTATCGATCCTCCACTTATTTTTATATCACCAACTGTACTTCCATTTCCACTGGAAATTTCAATTGATCCAGAACTCATTATTAGATCTTTGGTACTATTCAATAACACTGATCCATTACCATCATCTTTATTACCACCAAATATTTCGATTGAACCACTACTTAAACGAATTAAACCACTTGTATCTTTACCACGGTTACTTAATAATAATATTGATCCATTCACACTGTTCAAAAATATTGAACCACTTGTTGTCACACCACTTCCACTTAACATTTCTATATCACCTCCACTTTCACTTCCATCTTCGGTTTTCAATTCGATTAACTTGGAACTATTCAATTCTATTGATGATTTTGAATTTCCTTTTATTAAAATTGAACCACTTGTATTACTACTACTTCCACTTTCTATTTTGATTGTTCCACTAGACATCAATATTGAACCATTTGTCTTTTCACCTGATTTCGCTGTTACTTTTATTAATCCACTAGATGATTTTCCAATACCACTTTCGATTTTTATCGTTGAACTACTTAACTCAATCTTACCACCTTCTTCACCACCATCACCACTTATGATCGATATTGAACCACTTGTAGATTTACCACTTCCACTCTTCATTGAGATTAGTTCAGTACCAACAAATTTTATTCCATGGTTTATATCTTTTACATTTTCTGTTTTAAATATTATTGAACCACTTGAAGAACCACTTCCACTTTCCATTTTGATTTCACTATTTACATTCTCTATTTTTATTAATCCACCTATACTTCCACTTCCACCTTCTATATTTATTGATCCATTATTGGATTCAATTTTTATTGAGCCTGTTGTACTACCATCACCACTCTTTATCAAGATTTCTCCAGATGACACACCACTTGAACCCATTCTTATTAATATTGTACTACTGTCTATTGACATTGAACCACTTGTACTATTTTCATTTTCTCCACTAGATATTGAAATTTCACCAACGCTTGAACCATTTCCACTTTTTATTGAAATTGTTGAACTAGATAATAATATTGAACCACCATTTGAATCACTACTAGCACCACTTAATAATTTGATTGTTCCACCTTCTAAATTTATTGTTCCATTATCATCTTTTATTACTATTGAACCACTTGTTTTGGCTCCACTACCACCAACTATTGAAATTGAACCATCACTATCAATAGTTATATCACCTCCTTTATTTCCACCTACAAAAGCAATTGAACCAATAGTATTTCCACTACCACTAACTATATTGATTTTGCCATATGTTTGATCAGTAATAATGTTAATTGATCCTCCATAAATAGATGAACCACTTTTAATCATAATTGAACCTGTAGAAGAATTACCACTTCCTGTTTTCAAATTTATTAATCCACCTGTATTAGAATCTACAATAATTGAACCTGATTTATTTCCTCCTTCTGATGCATCGAATATTATTTCTTTCGCCTCTCTTATAAATATTGATCCAGATGTTGTCATAGCATCACCAGTTATAAACGATATTGAACCAGCAGTTAAACCACCACCTGTATTTATATTAATTGTTTTTGTAGATGAGATTAATATTGAACCTCCAGATACACTTCCACCTCCATTAGATATAGAAATTGATCCTTCAGAATTAGTTAGTAATGATATTGATCCACCAAGACTTTTTGTAAATATATTAATTGATCCTCCATAACTAGCAGTTCCTCCGATAATTTGAATGGTTTCACCACTTAAGTTTATATTTCCACTATTTGTATTACCATTACCAGTATTTATGCTTATATAACCAACAGTATCAGCACTTCCAGTAGATATTTCTATTGAACCAGAAGTTAAAATTATTGATCCACTTGTTTGACCATCACCACTTTCGAAATTTACAACACTATCATCTTTATTACCACCAAATATTTCGATTGAACCACTACTTAAACGAATTAAACCACTTGTATCTTTACCACGGTTACTTAATAATAATATTGATCCATTCACACTGTTCAAAAATATTGAACCACTTGTTGTCACACCACTTCCACTTAACATTTCTATATCACCTCCACTTTCACTTCCATCTTCGGTTTTCAATTCGATTAACTTGGAACTATTCAATTCTATTGATGATTTTGAATTTCCTTTTATTAAAATTGAACCACTTGTATTACTACTACTTCCACTTTCTATTTTGATTGTTCCACTAGACATCAATATTGAACCATTTGTCTTTTCACCTGATTTCGCTGTTACTTTTATTAATCCACTAGATGATTTTCCAATACCACTTTCGATTTTTATCGTTGAACTACTTAACTCAATCTTACCACCTTCTTCACCACCATCACCACTTATGATCGATATTGAACCACTTGTAGATTTACCACTTCCACTCTTCATTGAGATTAGTTCAGTACCAACAAATTTTATTCCATGGTTTATATCTTTTACATTTTCTGTTTTAAATATTATTGAACCACTTGAAGAACCACTTCCACTTTCCATTTTGATTTCACTATTTACATTCTCTATTTTTATTAATCCACCTATACTTCCACTTCCACCTTCTATATTTATTGATCCATTATTGGATTCAATTTTTATTGAGCCTGTTGTACTACCATCACCACTCTTTATCAAGATTTCTCCAGATGACACACCACTTGAACCCATTCTTATTAATATTGTACTACTGTCTATTGACATTGAACCACTTGTACTATTTTCATTTTCTCCACTAGATATTGAAATTTCACCAACGCTTGAACCATTTCCACTTTTTATTGAAATTGTTGAACTAGATAATAATATTGAACCACCATTTGAATCACTACTAGCACCACTTAATAATTTGATTGTTCCACCTTCTAAATTTATTGTTCCATTATCATCTTTTATTATTATTGAACCACTTGTTTTGGCTCCACTACCAACTATTGAAATTGAACCATCACTTTGAGTAACTAAAAAGATAGAACCACTAGTAGTTGTTCCTTCACTACTCAATACCTTGATTGAACCACCAGAAGTAGTTGCATCATTTCCAGCAAAACTAATACCTCCTACTGTAGTTCCATTTCCTGATTTAATAGAAATAGTACCTGACACAGTCCCAGTACCTGTTTTAATTGATATATCATCACCTCCAGAACTTGATTGATTTTTTATTATAATTTTTCCACTACTATCACTACCAGTTCCAGTTTTAATTGATATATTAGAATTTGCAGTTAATTCAATCTCACCAGATGAATTTGTACTACCATCACCAGTTGAAATTACTATAGATCCTGATGTTGTTGATGAACCAGAATATATTTCAATTGTATTATTTGAATAAATGTTTATTGATCCTGATGTACTCTTTCCTTTTGTTTCTATTTGAATTGATCCAGATGTAGAAGAACTATCACCAGTAATAATATTTATGGTATTTTCATTAATGATTGATATTGAACCACCTTCAGTAGTACTTTCTCCACCTCTGAATAATATAGATCCACTATTCTTACTACCACTACCAGATAATATACTAATTGTTCCTGAACTTACAAATATAGATCCTCCAGTAGTTGTACCTGAACCAATATTCAATAATACAGATCCTGATTCATTACCACTACTACCACTCTTTACTTTTATGTCCTTGGTAGAAATAATGTTTACTGATCCACCATGTTTACCACTTCCACTAACAATTTCAATAATACCTGAAATAGATGTTGTTGCTTCTCCTGTAATAAAATTGATATTACCACTAGTTGTAGAATCAGGTGTAAGTATATTAATAGATCCATTTTCATTTCCTCCAATTATCATAATTGATCCACCTAGATTTCCTGATCCATTTTCAACAAAAATAGATCCTGCACTAGTATTTCCATTGTTAGATTTAATGGAAATTTTGCCAGGATTTGTAGAATCACCAGTTGATATACTAATCTTAGGAGCCAGTAACGATATTGATCCAGAGTAAGATGAAGCTCCGGATTTTAATTCAATTCTTCCTTCACCATTAATTAATATAAATCCAGTTGTGTTTGAATTTACTGCTTTTATGAAAATTGAACCAGATGTTGTTGTAGAATTACCTGTATTTATATTAACATATTCTTCTGCTTCCACATAAATAAAACCAGAGGATGTTGTACCATCAGATGTTTTTAACATTATACTTCCAGATACAGAACTGGAACCACTATTCAATAATACAGTATTCTTACTTTTAATTTCTACATCACCACTATTTGTACCATCTCCACTATTTATTAATATTGGACCACCTGTTGTTGTTCCACTTCCACCAGTTATTAATAATGTACTTGATGACATATATATCATACCTGTTTCATTATCACTATTTTCACTCATTATTAATATTGAACCACCCATTGTACCACTTCCACTTTCTATGTTGATTTTATCTTTTTTGGATATTATTGATATACTTCCACTTACTTCACTTTTATGACTGTTTATAAAAATACTACCACTTGTATTACCTCCTGTTCCACTTAACAATGATATTGAACCATTTGTTTTACCACTCTTTAAGTAGATTAATCCACCACTTGTTAAACCATCTCCTCCTTTTAATAATATACTTCCAACTACACTACTATCAGAGCTATTAATATATATTGAACCACTGGTTGTTCCACCTGAACCACTTAGTATTAAGATACTTCCACCTTCGATACTACTTCCACTGGAGAATATTATACTTCCACCATTACTATTATTAGATTTACCACCTATTATTCGTAAAGATCCAACTGTTTCACTATTCTCAGTCATTAAGAAGATTGAACCACTAGTGACACTTCCTGAACTCTTCAAAGATATTGAACCACTTTCATCACTACCACTTCCACTTTTAATATTTATATTACCTCCTGTATTTTTACCATCACCACTTAAAATATTTATACTTCCACTCATCACACTTTCAGAAGTTTTAATGTTTATTGAACTAGAAGTACTTTTACCACTTCCACTTAATATCTTTATTAAACCACCTTCAATACTACTACCACTTTCAATTATTATACTTCCACCAGTTGTTAAACCATTTCCACTTTTTAAGGAGATTGATCCAACTGTTATACCATTACCACTACTTATTTCTATTGAACCACCTTCTGAACCATTTCCACTACTTATATTTATACTTCCACTTGTACTATTACTTTCACCGCTCTTAAAGGATAAAGATCCACTTGTACTTCCATCTCCACTTTTTATTGATATTAAACCAACTGTTGAAGATGATGAACTACTTATAGATATATAACCACTTTCTTTAGTACTACTTCCACTTAAAATATTTATACTTCCACTTTCTAAACTACTTCCACTTTCGATTTTTATTGAACCAACTGTATCACTTCCATTTCCACTCTCTAATAATATAGAACCACCAATTGTTGTACCTACACCTCCTTTCAAGTATATCGAACCACTTGTTATACCACTTCCACTTAATATCTCGATTTCTCCTCCTGTATTTACACCACTTCCACTTAATATACGGATTTCACCACCTGTTGTTGATCCATTGCCACTTTGCATATTTATACTTCCACCACTAGAATTACTATCACCACTTTTTGTTTTTATATTTATTGAACCACTTTTCTCATTTCCATCACTCATTATTAATATTGAACCACCCATTGTACCACTTCCACTTTCTATGTTGATTTTATCTTTTTTGGATATTATTGATATACTTCCACTTACTTCACTTTTATGACTGTTTATAAAAATACTACCACTTGTATTACCTCCTGTTCCACTTAACAATGATATTGAACCATTTGTTTTACCACTCTTTAAGTAGATTAATCCACCACTTGTTAAACCATCTCCTCCTTTTAATAATATACTTCCAACTACACTACTATCAGAGCTATTAATATATATTGAACCACTGGTTGTTCCACCTGAACCACTTAGTATTAAGATACTTCCACCTTCGATACTACTTCCACTGGAGAATATTATACTTCCACCATTACTATTATTAGATTTACCACCTATTATTCGTAAAGATCCAACTGTTTCACTATTCTCAGTCATTAAGAAGATTGAACCACTAGTGACACTTCCTGAACTCTTCAAAGATATTGAACCACTTTCATCACTACCACTTCCACTTTTAATATTTATATTACCTCCTGTATTTTTACCATCACCACTTAAAATATTTATACTTCCACTCATCACACTTTCAGAAGTTTTAATGTTTATTGAACCAGATGAGTTACCAGATCCAGATCTTACTATAATTTCATTATTTTCAGATGCACCAGATTTAACAAAAATAAAACCAGAGGATGTTGTACCATCAGATGTTTTTAACATTATACTTCCAGATACAGAACTGGAACCACTATTCAATAATACAGTATTCTTACTTTTAATTTCTACATCACCACTATTTGTACCATCTCCACTATTTATTAATATTGGACCACCTGTTGTTGTTCCACTTCCACCAGTTATTAATAATGTACTTGATGACATATATATCATACCTGTTTCATTATCACTATTTTCACTCATTATTAATATTGAACCACCCATTGTACCACTTCCACTTTCTATGTTGATTTTATCTTTTTTGGATATTATTGATATACTTCCACTTACTTCACTTTTATGACTGTTTATAAAAATACTACCACTTGTATTACCTCCTGTTCCACTTAACAATGATATTGAACCATTTGTTTTACCACTCTTTAAGTAGATTAATCCACCACTTGTTAAACCATCTCCTCCTTTTAATAATATACTTCCAACTACACTACTATCAGAGCTATTAATATATATTGAACCACTGGTTGTTCCACCTGAACCACTTAGTATTAAGATACTTCCACCTTCGATACTACTTCCACTGGAGAATATTATACTTCCACCATTACTATTATTAGATTTACCACCTATTATTCGTAAAGATCCAACTGTTTCACTATTCTCAGTCATTAAGAAGATTGAACCACTAGTGACACTTCCTGAACTCTTCAAAGATATTGAACCACTTTCATCACTACCACTTCCACTTTTAATATTTATATTACCTCCTGTATTTTTACCATCACCACTTAAAATATTTATACTTCCACTCATCACACTTTCAGAAGTTTTAATGTTTATTGAACTAGAAGTACTTTTACCACTTCCACTTAATATCTTTATTAAACCACCTTCAATACTACTACCACTTTCAATTATTATACTTCCACCAGTTGTTAAACCATTTCCACTTTTTAAGGAGATTGATCCAACTGTTATACCATTACCACTACTTATTTCTATTGAACCACCTTCTGAACCATTTCCACTACTTATATTTATACTTCCACTTGTACTATTACTTTCACCGCTCTTAAAGGATAAAGATCCACTTGTACTTCCATCTCCACTTTTTATTGATATTAAACCAACTGTTGAAGATGATGAACTACTTATAGATATATAACCACTTTCTTTAGTACTACTTCCACTTAAAATATTTATACTTCCACTTTCTAAACTACTTCCACTTTCGATTTTTATTGAACCAACTGTATCACTTCCATTTCCACTCTCTAATAATATAGAACCACCAATTGTTGTACCTACACCTCCTTTCAAGTATATCGAACCACTTGTTATACCACTTCCACTTAATATCTCGATTTCTCCTCCTGTATTTACACCACTTCCACTTAATATACGGATTTCACCACCTGTTGTTGATCCATTGCCACTTTGCATATTTATACTTCCACCACTAGAATTACTATCACCACTTTTTGTTTTTATATTTATTGAACCACTTTTCTCATTTCCATCACTCATTATTAATATTGAACCACCCATTGTACCACTTCCACTTTCTATGTTGACAGCTCCACTTTTAGTTCCATCACCTGATTTTATAGATACACTACCACTATTTGCAGAATTATATGTCTGAAAGTATACACCACCTACAACTTTTCCTAATCCACTCTGCAAAGATACCGATCCAGATTCAGCTCCAGATCCAGCAGAGATTATAATTGGAGCACCTATATTATCACTTCTATTACCAGTTTCAAAGAATATAGATCCACTTTTATTGCTGTTACTAGTATTTATATTTATTGAACCACTTTTCTCATTTCCATCACTCATTATTAATATTGAACCACCCATTGTACCACTTCCACTTTCTATGTTGATTTTATCTTTTTTGGATATTATTGATATACTTCCACTTACTTCACTTTTATGACTGTTTATAAAAATACTACCACTTGTATTACCTCCTGTTCCACTTAACAATGATATTGAACCATTTGTTTTACCACTCTTTAAGTAGATTAATCCACCACTTGTTAAACCATCTCCTCCTTTTAATAATATACTTCCAACTACACTACTATCAGAGCTATTAATATATATTGAACCACTGGTTGTTCCACCTGAACCACTTAGTATTAAGATACTTCCACCTTCGATACTACTTCCACTGGAGAATATTATACTTCCACCATTACTATTATTAGATTTACCACCTATTATTCGTAAAGATCCAACTGTTTCACTATTCTCAGTCATTAAGAAGATTGAACCACTAGTGACACTTCCTGAACTCTTCAAAGATATTGAACCACTTTCATCACTACCACTTCCACTTTTAATATTTATATTACCTCCTGTATTTTTACCATCACCACTTAAAATATTTATACTTCCACTCATCACACTTTCAGAAGTTTTAATGTTTATTGAACTAGAAGTACTTTTACCACTTCCACTTAATATCTTTATTAAACCACCTTCAATACTACTACCACTTTCAATTATTATACTTCCACCAGTTGTTAAACCATTTCCACTTTTTAAGGAGATTGATCCAACTGTTATACCATTACCACTACTTATTTCTATTGAACCACCTTCTGAACCATTTCCACTACTTATATTTATACTTCCACTTGTACTATTACTTTCACCGCTCTTAAAGGATAAAGATCCACTTGTACTTCCATCTCCACTTTTTATTGATATTAAACCAACTGTTGAAGATGATGAACTACTTATAGATATATAACCACTTTCTTTAGTACTACTTCCACTTAAAATATTTATACTTCCACTTTCTAAACTACTTCCACTTTCGATTTTTATTGAACCAACTGTATCACTTCCATTTCCACTCTCTAATAATATAGAACCACCAATTGTTGTACCTACACCTCCTTTCAAGTATATCGAACCACTTGTTATACCACTTCCACTTAATATCTCGATTTCTCCTCCTGTATTTACACCACTTCCACTTAATATACGGATTTCACCACCTGTTGTTGATCCATTGCCACTTTGCATATTTATACTTCCACCACTAGAATTACTATCACCACTTTTTGTTTTTATATTTATTGAACCACTTTTCTCATTTCCATCACTCATTATTAATATTGAACCACCCATTGTACCACTTCCACTTTCTATGTTGATTTTATCTTTTTTGGATATTATTGATATACTTCCACTTACTTCACTTTTATGACTGTTTATAAAAATACTACCACTTGTATTACCTCCTGTTCCACTTAACAATGATATTGAACCATTTGTTTTACCACTCTTTAAGTAGATTAATCCACCACTTGTTAAACCATCTCCTCCTTTTAATAATATACTTCCAACTACACTACTATCAGAGCTATTAATATATATTGAACCACTTGTAATTGTACCTGAACCAGAAGTTACTGTTATATCACCTCCTGAACCACCTTCTCCTCCATTTATAACTAAACTTCCTGAGGTTGATCCACTTCCAACAGATATAACTATACTTCCAGGAATAGTTCCACCTGCTATTTCTAAATTCACATTTCCTCCCATCAATGATCCATCACTTCCTGTTATACTAATTGATCCTCCTACTGTTCCTGATCCTGATTTTAAGAAAATTGAACCACCTGTAGAAGTACTTCCTATCAATACTAAAATTAATAGATCCAGCTGTTGCTGCTGATCCAGATTTAATATATAATGAACCACTTGTAATACCAGATCCAGTACTTACTGTTATTGATCCTCCAAGGTTGCTTGTTCCTGATTTTATATATACTAATCCACTCTTTTCAATACCTCCTGTTACTATATCAACTGATCCACTTTCTAAACTTGTTGAACCAGTATTTATTTCTATACTACCACTATTATTTTTTCCTTTTGTTTTAATATTAATTGAACCAGATATAGAGCCACTTCCTGATTCTAAATAGATTGAACCACCTATAGCAGTTCCACTTCCTCCTAAAACATTTATTGAGCCAGCAACTGTTGAACTTCCTGTATTAATATTGACAGAACCACTATTAGTACCACTTCCAGAATCGATAATAATACTACCTGTTGAACCACCTGATTTTCCAGATGATCCTGATTTAACAAGAACTGAACCACCTTCTGTATTACCATAACCAGATTCGATTGATACAAATCCAGCATGTGATCCTTCTGATAAACTAGGAGATATATCTATATCACCAGATTGAATTCCAGATCCGGTTGATATTTTTATCATACCAGATGTTCCTGAAACCATATCAGCAGTCTTAAATGAAACAATACCACCATATTTTGAACCACTACCACTCTTTAATATCACAGATCCTCCTGTATCAGATGTATCAGATGAACCACTTAGTAAGTTTATTGTACCGGCTGTTCCAGCATCTTCAGTGTGAATATAAACAGATCCTGATGTACCTTTTCCATCACATTGTCCACCTGCAATTAATACTGATCCTCCTGGTTGTCCTGCTCCTCCTTTTAAATATACAGAAGATCCTTGTGTATTTTCTCCAATTGTATTACCTACTCTTATGAATATATTTCCTGCAAGTTTTGCATCACCAGTTCCTAATATAATTGAACCAGATTCACCTAATTTTGTTGATAAACCAGTTCTGAAATTAATATTTCCACCTACACTTTTACCTTTACCAGAATATGCATATACATTTGCACCTTTACCTCCTAATCTAGTACCAGCATTTATTACTATTAATCCTGTACCTCCATCTTCATCATATTTTGACACACCACCTTTTATGTATATTGAACCAGCATTATTATCATTTTCAGTCTTGAGATATATTGAACCAGATGATCCTGCATTAGTTGATTTACCAGTATTAATGATAATTGAACCTCCATTTCCTTGACTTACTCCTCCTTCAAATATTACATTACCACCAACACCATTTGATGCTCTACTACCAACAAAATACACTGATCCTCCATTATAACCATCACCTGATTTGATATTTATATTACCAGCTTGATCTGATTCTGAATTTCCTGTTGTTACTGATATTTTACCAGATACTGCTGAAGGAGCATTACCTGTTCTGAAGGAAATAACTCCTGATTTACTTGTTGATTTCTGTGTATGTAAAACAATTCCACCTGAAATACCAGCTGAAAGAGCTTGTTGAGTTTTTAAATATACTCCACCTCCAACTCCATTTGTACTTTCTCCTGAACTAACTACCACATCTCCTGATACTTTTCCTTTACCTGTAATTATTGATATTGTACCAGCAACATTAGCATCACCTGATGTTATTACAATTGATCCAGAATTTGCTGCTAATGCATCTCCTGTTTTCATTATTGCATCACCACTTAATGCATCCATATTACCATTATTTGTCACAAATGTTATATTTCCTGACTTTGTATTTCCATTTCCACTAGTTACATCGACATCTCCTCCAAGTTTTAATGAACTTGTGTAAAGATTTGAAGTTGTATATGAAACACCACCTTGAATATATATAGATCCAGCTACTCCTCTTTTACTATTACCAGCAATTACTATGATTTTTCCTCCTGTAGATGATCTGGATAATCCACCTAATAGTGAAACTTCAGCTCCTTTAAATTGTGATTCACCAGCTACAAAATAAATAGATCCAGCTGTTTTACCTGCTTTTCCTGTGTTAATAACAATATATCCTGTTGTACTACCATCATTATTTTCATTTGCTGTTGATATATCAATTGAACCAGATAATTGTGTCGCATCTGCACTGTTAATGCTAACTGATCCACTACTTTTACCTGATCCACCTTCTATCACTACTGAACCTCCATTATTCATTCTACTATCACCACCATAGAATGTTGTATCACCTCCTTGATCTTTCGAACTGCCTGCAACCATTTCTATATTACCAGCATTTCTATCAGATGAACCTGTAGTAACATTCACATTTCCTGAATCACCAGATTTACCTTCACCTGATGATATTTTTATATCTCCAGTTGTATAACTACTTGAAGTAGAAGCAATATGTATAGCTCCAGGTATTTCTCCATATCCTGCATTTAATATTACACTTCCTCCTGTATATGATTTAGAATCACCTGATTTTAATAGAATATTACCACCAGTTTCAGATGTTTCAGCAGACATTGTAATATCACCACTTGTAATACCTGAACCTGATTCAATGTTAATTGAACCACTGCTTAATACGCCAGCTCCAGTTTTGAATTGTAATGAACCACTTGAATAATCACCTGTAGTAACTTTCTTTGACTGAATGAATATATTTCCTCCATTCTCAGCATTACCAGTACTAATATCTATAATACCACTTACTGTATTAGATTTACTAACACCATTCTTCAATATTATTGAACCAGCTATTACACCTGATTCTGTTTTAATCTTTATTGAACCAGAAGATAATTGTGATTCACCAGTTTCTAAAATAATCGATCCTGATGTCTGATCTGATTTACCTGTATTTAAATATATATTTCCAGATTGTCTTTCACCATTTCCAGATGTTATCTTAATTTCTCCACTTTCATTAATACCAGATCCAGTTTTCATTATAATTGAAGCACCTATATTACTACTTAATCCACCTCTTATTGTCATTGATCCTCCTTCGTTTGTGCCTGACCCTGATTTATAATAAATAGAACCACTTTCTTCTTTAGAATATTCTGTTTGAATATTAATTGATCCAGATTTATCACCATCTCCTGATATTACACTGATATTTGCTGATTTTTCATTTGATCTTCCTGTTTCAAATGATATATCACCAGATTCTACATCACCAGATCCAGTATTTACTGTTATAGAACCAGATTTATCACCTTCTTTGGTTTGTATAAATAATGAACCACTTGATACACCACCTGAACCAGTTATCATATTGATTGAAGCACCTTCCTCTGAATTGTGTGCAGCACTGTTCATTAAAATATCGCCATTACTATTACCACTTCCAGATTCAACTATTATATCACCAACTGCATCTTTACTATCACCAGTTTCTAATATAATATCTCCACTATTGATTGTAGAATTTCCTGTGTTAAAATCAACATTTCCTGATTTCATATCACCATAACCAGATTTGAAAGTTATATTTCCTCCTATTTTATTATCTGATTTACTACCTATTATATTAACAGATCCTCCAACCGAAGATACACTATCTCCACCATTGATTAATATAGATCCACTTTCATCACCACTACCAGTGGTTAAACTAATATTTCCACTTTGTTTATTATCAGATAATGTCTTCAAATAAATACTACCTGATTCTGATTTTGTACTATTTCCAGTTTTAACATCTATAGAACCAGTATTTCCATTACCATTTTCAGTTAATATCGATATATCACCACTACCTAATAAACCATCTTCTGATTTAATATCAATATTACCACTTTCTTTTCCTCCACCACTTTTGAATTGAATTTCACTCTTCTTTAAAGAGTCTCCTCCTTTTATCAATATATTACCTGATTTATCATTAGCACTTTCTCCACTTTGTATTACTATTGATCCACTTAATACAGAACTATTACTTGTAGCTAATATAATTGATCCTGACTTTTCTTTTGAATTACCTGTTTTAGATACAACATCACCACTTTTCATTGGACTTTTTGAACTTTCAATTATTATTGAACTTGCTATTCCAAAACTACTATCTCCTGATTTAAATTCTATATTACCACTCATAACACCACTTCCTGACTTGATTTTTATACTTCCAGATTCACTTGAAGATGAACCAGTCTTTACGTTAATATCACCACTGTTAGAGGTTGCTTTTCCTGTATTAATACCTATTATATTGGATTCTGCTGAATCACTTGTAGCTACATTAATATTACCACCATTTATTCTACCTGAACCGGATATTATTGTAACATTTCCTCCTATTTCACTACTATTTGAATAACCAGATATAAATTCTACACTTCCAGGTTCTTCACCATTTCCTGCATTTATTGAAATGCTGCCTGAATGAAGATCAGAATAACCAGTCTCTATTTCAATAGATCCTGTATCTCTATCACTCTTTGTTTCAAATAATACATTACCAGTTTTTTCACCTCCATTCTTTGATTTGATATTAATATCACCTCCTACATCATTCTTATTCTCTTTTGTATGAATATTGATATTTCCTGTGTTAAGATTTGATCTTGATATTATTTCAATCTTACCACTTTCATTACTTGAATCACCTGTCTTTATTTCTATTCCTCCACTAATCTTTCCATAACCAGTTGATATTTTTATTGTATTAGATTTCGAATTCTTAGATTCAGTTGTAAAACCAATTAAACCTGATTTTCCATTATTTGTAGAAGGAGTATTAAATCTAACAATACCAGAATGATTTGAACTAGATCCACCAGATATAATGTAATCACCACCTATTCCATTGGTTGAACCTCCAGCATTGGATATAACTGAACCAGCTTTATCATTCTGAGATGTCTTGTCTAAATCACCAGCTTTTATATCAACCGATGAACTTTTTGTATCATTTGAATTACCTGATATTATGGTTATGTTTCCACTAACTCCATTTGCAGAATTACCAGTCTTTATATATGCATTTCCAGTTTTATTACTACCATAACCTGTTTCAATATGTATAAGTCCAGAAACTCCATCACTATAACCAGTTTCTATATTTATAGAACCAGTAACTTTTCCATATCCTGTTCTAAATTCTAATAAACCACTTGATGTAGTTGCATTTTCTGTTTCAATATTAATAGATCCTGTTATTGGAGCTAAACCTGATTTTAATTTGATTGAACCACCATTTTGATTCATTGAATCTCCTGCATTTACTTTAATACTTCCAGCATTTGATCCTGATTTAGAATTATCATCTCCAGCTTTTAATTTAATTTCACCTCCTTCTTTTTCACTTCCTAAAGATTTACCTCCTTCAAAATATATCGATCCTGTCTTTGTAGAGTTAAATGATGATTGTACATCGATTGTAATATCTCCAGATAAACCATTGGTATAATTGGATGTTCTAAGCTTTATATCACCTACTTTTCCATTAAGAGATGAACCAGTTGTAACATTAATCATACTAGATGATAATGAAATTGAACCAGATTTACTATTTCCATAACCAACATTAAAATCAATATTTCCTGCTTTATTATCAGCATCTCCTGTTGCAATGTCGATATTTCCAGATTTTGGTCCTTTTGTTTCAATTACAATTCTATTTGAATCGAAAGTAATATTACCTCCAGTTTTTGTTGAATTTCCACTTCTAATACTAATTAAATCAGTTGCATTTAATAACAATGATTTGCTTGATGCAACTTTAATATCACCACCTTTTTCTGTTCCAGATCCACTGTTAAAATCAACTAATGATATACTTTCATCTACATTATTTGTGTCTATTACAATATCTCCACTTGCTTCTGTATTTCCATTTGTTTCGAATATAATTGATCCTGATTCATCATATGATGATTTTCCAGTTTTAACATTTATATCACCAGATTCTTCTGTTGAATTACCAGTTTGAATGTTAATAGATCCACTTATACTACCATTATTTGTCTTGAACATAATTGATCCTGAATTTCCAGTATTACTAATACCTGATATTAAGTTTATAGATCCACCTGTTGAACTATCAGATTTACCAGCATTTACTTCGATTCTACCAGCAATTCCATTATCACTATTACCAGCTTTCATTTCTATAATACCATTTGAATTAGCTGTTGAGTTTGCTGTTATACTAATTGAGCCATGAATACCATTCTTTGAATCACCAATTTGCATCTTAATTGAGCCAGAATCTTCATCTGATCTTCCTGTTTCAATATTCAATGAACCAATCTTATTATCTGATTTACCAGTTTCAAATGAAATATTGCCAGAATTCTTTGATTCACCTGTATTGAACGAAATTGCAGTTTCTTTATTGGATGTTGAAGATGCAGTAATTTGAATTGTTTCAGGTCTTTCTATTGATTCACCTCCTTTGATTGTTATATTACCACTAACATCATTATTTTCATTAGTAGAGAAGGTAATATCTCCAGTATTTCCATTAATACTATCA
This sequence comes from Proteromonas lacertae, assembly GCA_002245135.1. Taxonomy (NCBI): domain Eukaryota; class Bigyra; order Opalinata; family Proteromonadidae; genus Proteromonas; species Proteromonas lacertae. The sequence continues at coordinate 78,083 of NGBS01000894.1, read as the reverse complement.
CCACTACTTAATATAAAATTACCACCATTATCTATACCATTTCCAGCTTTTATTCTAATTGATCCATTATCAGTATTTCCTTTTCCACTACTAATGTAAATACCACCATAATTCCTTGTTAGGAATTCAATACTACCAGCTGCTTCGATTGAATCACCACTTTCAATTCTTATTTTTCCTGCTACATTCGAATCACTAGTTGATAATGAAACACTTCCAGATTCTCCTTTACCAACTGTATTAATATCAATTGATCCACTTTCAACATCACTACTTCCTGTTTCAATATTTACATCACCGCTTAATAAACCAGATTTACCTGATTCCATTACAATATCACCTCCTTTTTGGCCATTACTATTACCACCTGATATTTTAATTCCATTATTACTTGAACTTTCAGATAATGTTTCTATTCTAACTTCACCTCCATCACCTTGTTCATTTTCTGAATCGCCTGATTTAATCTTAACAGAACCTGATTCTAAACTCGATTTCCCTGTCTTCATTGATATTTTATTGGATTTCATCATAATATTTCCACTCTCAGTTGATTCAGAAACAGATATATCTATTTTACCTGATACTGATGGAGATTCTCCACTTTGAATCTGTAATTCTCTGTATGAATCTACTACAACTGATCCACTAGTCTTTCCAGATCCACTTAGTAAATAAATACTTGATCCTTTATCATAATTTTCATTAGAATCTATTACTATTGATGAACTTTGAGTTGATGTTGAAACACCAGTTTTGAATAATATATTACCACTTACTCCATTACCACTATTTCCTGTTTCAATTATTATTTTGGTTACTTCATTATCATTATGACCTGAATGTAGATACACAGATCCACTTGTTGATGATGATGAGGTTAATAAGTAGATATCTCCACTTGTCGAATCGCCGGCTGTATTGATAATAATTCTTCCACCTATTTCACTATCTTTATTAACACCACTTTCAATATTGATTATTCCAGTTTCACCTGCAATTAATTTAGTTTTCATTTCTTCAGTATCATCTGAAGAAGATCCAAGTATTAATTGGGCTTTCTTATTCTCACTATGAGATCCAATATTGAATGTTATTGGTTTTGAATAACTATCAGATTCACCAGTTTCAAATGCAATATTTCCACTTGATTGAGATGAATATCCAGTTGATATATCAATATTTCCTGATTCTGATATACCACTTCCTGTATTGATATTTATTGATCCAGATGTAATACCTTCTGAAGATATTCTAATATCAATAGATCCACTTACATCAGATGTACTTGTTCCACTATTCATCAATATATTACCACCTTCTATTTTTGAATCACCAGCTTTCAATAAAATATTTGAACCTACACTGTTTAATGAATTGCCTACTTTGAATGATATTGACCCAGTTATGCCATTCTCATTATCACCATTACCTCCTTCAATATTTATTCTTCCTGAATTTAATGAATCATGAGTTGATAATATTATATTACCTGATATTCTCATTGCATTAGCTGATTTAAGTATAATATCTCCACTTCTCCCGTTAGTAGAAGATCCAGAAGTCATTCTTATTAGTCCACTTTCATCACTACTTTCACCTGTTGAAATATCAACAAGAGAAGGAGTTGTACCATCACCTGATTTCATCATTATTGATGCACCATTTTCACCTCCATCACCACCTTTAATATTAATAGATCCAGATGATGTAGATGATTCTCCAGTATGAAGATAAATACTACCTTTATTTGATTCTCCAGCTGTTGATATATCAATATTTCCACTTACTTTTTCACTACTTTCACTTCTTACTTCAATATTTCCACCTTCAATGCCTTTTCCAGCTTTTACATTTATATTGCCAGCTTTTTCATTTCCATTACCAGTTTCAATATTCACTGATCCTGATTGAGATTTTGATTCACCTGTCTTTACATTAATAATTCCATTAGATTTTGAATCACCAGATGTAAACTTAATTTCTCCTGTCTTACCATTATTATTATCAGCTGTTTTCATATTGATTGATCCTGATTCTTTATCTCCTGATCCACTTACAATACTAACACTTCCACTTTTAGTTCCTTTTCCTGTTTCTAATCTAATTGATCCACTTTGACTATTTTCACTATTACCTGTTGACAATTCTAAAGATCCTGTCTCCATTATACCATTACCAGTCTCAAACTTGATTTCACCACTTGTTTTTCCAGATCCACTAGTAATCTCTACATTTCCACTTTCAGATCCATCAGCTGAACTTATATCTATTCTTCCACTTGAAGTTCTATCAGATGTACCTGATTGGAATAAAACTTGACCACCATTATCATTTTTACTATCTCCACCTTTTATACTTATTGATGCACCATTACCAGAGTTACTTAAACCTGGTTTAACCTTTATATCACCACTTTTACCTGATGATGTTCCTGTTTCAAATCTAATAGATCCAGACTCTGCATTCATACTATCTCCAGTTGTTATTGAAATAAAACCAGAGTTACTACCATCTACACTATTAACATACTGATTGTAAGAAGCAGTAGAAATTAATATTCTTCCTGTTGCAGATTTCGTCATTGGATATTGTGTGAAATGTGAATTAAATGACTGTATAGCAGCTAATAAATCAATTGACATTTTGATCTTATTAACTTCCATAAAGTTCTTCAAAGTAAATGATTTTTCTGGAACATTGTATTCTTCATCCAACACAATGTATTCTGGGAATACTTCATAAGCTTCTTGTGCTATAACACCACGAACTTTATGAGCTCTATCTGAACCCCAATCGCCAGCTTTCATTTCACGAACATTTTGCCATTCTTTTGTATATGTATAACTCTTTAATTCCAATAACTGTAATCTTTGTAAGATATTATCTACATCAATAACTTTGATATTTTCTTTAATTCTTCTATCAGATGGATATATATCTTCAACTACCTGATGTGGTACATATGAATATATTTTATCATTCTGTACTCTAAATACTGTCTTTGTTGGTCCATCTAAATCAGCATATGAATGTCTTACAATGAATTGAGAAGTTGGTTCTGAGAATCTAATAATTGCATCACCACCTATTTGTTCTTTGAAATTCTTACCATAACCTGTTTCAAATGTCATGCCAACATCTCTTTGTACTTCAAATCTTGAAGTATTATCAGCATTAACAACCACGAATTTACCATTTATAACTCCAGATCCTAATTTCATTGAGATTTGTCCTGCTTTTTTACTTCCTGAACCGCTATTAATTACTATTCTTCCTTTATTACCTTCACCACTGACAAATGAAACATTTGATCCAGCAGAAGTAGATGAATTACCACTTTCGATTAATAAATCACCTCCATTATTTAGTGTTGAATCTCCTGCTTCAAAATAGATAGTTCCAACTTTATTTTCAGAATCACCTGAATTAATAACAATTTTACCACTTATATTATATGATTTTCCAGTTTCAAATGTTAAAGAACCACTTTCCATACCATTTCCTGATTTCATATATAAATCACCAGCGGTCTTATTTCCTTCACCAGATTTTATTGAAATATCACCTGAATTACCAATTGTACTATTTCCTGTACTTAAAATAAAATCACCAGCCTTTAATTCTGATTCTTTAATCATCATTTCAATATCACCACTTTTTCCTGATTCATAAACTCCACCTGTTTCTATCTCAATATTACCAGATGAAAAGTTCAATGTATTACCAGTAGCTAATTTTATATAACCACTATTACCAGATTCATAACTACTTGGAGTATTCACGCTTATACCACCACTGTTCATGTTATACCCTTTACCTCCTCTAAATGTAATATCTCCACCAATTGATTCATTAAACAATGATCCATTTCCTGATTTTATATCTAGAGAAGCACCATGAATTCTATTACTTAAACCAGGATTAATATTGATATTACCTGCTACATTCTTCTCAGATGAACCAGTAATAACATTTATATCTCCAGCCACTCCTTTTGTTGAATCACCTGAATGAATTGATATTTCTGAACTTGTACTATTTATACCAACTCCTGAACCTGTTTCTATATCAATTTCACCAGATTTTACCCCAGAACCAGATGTTAATGCTATTGATCCACCATTATCTGATGAATCTCCTACATCAATATTAATATTGCCTCCTTCTACATCTGATTCACCAATTTTCATATTAATTGAACCACTCTCTTTACTTTCTGAATCTCCTGTTTCTAATAATATAGCACCAGATTTCTTTGTAGCATTTCCTGTTTCAAATGAGATTGAACTTGATTGAGTACCATTATCTGTTCTAAGACCAATTGATCCTGATATACTATTATTAGAAGCACCAGAATTAACAGTTATATTACCTCCATTATTCTTTGTGCTGTTTCCTGCAATGATATTAATACTTGTAGCTAATACTGACTCACCAGTTTGAATATAAACATCACCAGATTTAATTGTTGAATTTCCTGTATTGACATTAATACTACCAGTCTCCTGACCTTTACCAGTAGCAAACATTACTCTTCCTGAGTTATAAGTAGCATTGGATGATTCAATATGAATAGATCCTGAAGCAATTTTAGCTAGTGCTGAAGTTAATTTGATTGAACCAGAACTATGTTTTGGAGATGCAGTTGATCCAGTTTCTAATAAGAAATCACCACTAGTTAGATTGGCTTTACCAGTTTGAAATTCGATATTTCCACTACTTTCATTTCCAAATCCACTTGACATTATTATTGAACCACTTGATGAAACTGAATCACCACTTTCGATTGATATATCACCACTAGTCTTTTTACTGGAACCACTTTCAATCAAAATTTCACCACTTGATTTTGTACTTGATCCACTTTGTAATAAACTATCTCCACCATTCATTTCACCATCTCCACTTTCTAATGTGATATTACCTCCATTTCCTTTACTATCACCTCCTTTCAATAACATTTTACCACCATCACCAGATAAACTATCACCACTTATCACTTCGACATTTCCACCATCATTTTCACTTTTACCTCCTTTCAATATGATATTACCTCCATTTCCACTTACATTACTATCACTGGATCCACTTTGCATTTTCACAGAACCACCATCACCTTTCAAACTATCTCCACTCTTTATTTTCAATGAACCACTCTCATTTTCACTATCATCACTTTTTATTAAAATTGAACCACTTAATAAACCACTTCCACTTGACAATTTTATTGAACTCTTTAATTCACTGATTATTAAAATATTACCACCTTGAGATAAACCAGAACCACTAGATATCTCTAAATCACTTCCTTTCTTATCATCTATCTTATTATCAAATCCATTTAATTCGATTTTACTCAGACCAGATTTTAAAGAGATTGAACCATAATTTCCAGATGAGGATAAACCACTAAAGATTTCAATTGAACCACTTGATTTTTTACCTTCACCACTTTGGAACAATATTGACCCACTCTTCTCTTCAGCATTCTTACCACTGTTTATATAAATTGAACCACTTATTCCTTCATTCTTTATTAAACTACCTGTATTAATTATTATCATACCACTTCCAAATTTACCTTTACCACTTAATAGTTCGATTTTACCACCATTGTCATTCTCACTCTTACCTCCTTTTATTCTTAAATCACTTCCTTCACTCTCACTTGAACCTACAGAGATTATTATTCGACCACTTTGTCCACTTGAACTATCTCCACTTATTAATTGAATCGAACCACTAGGTTTATTATTACTTGAACCACTTTCTAATCTTATTGAACCACTTTCTCTGGAGGATTTACCACTCGCTATTAATATTGAACCACTGGTCTTTTTACTAGAACCACTTTCTAATCTTAATGATCCACTTTCATTCTTTGAATTACCACTCTTTAATATGATTGATCCACCTAATAAGCCATTTCCACTTTCAAGGATTATTGAACCACCAGATTTTTCACTTTCACCTACATTCAACATTATTGAACCAGATTTGGATAAGGAATTACCACTTTCTATTAACATCTCACCTCCATTCATCTCCACTTTTCCACTTCCATTTTCACTTGAACCACTTGATAACATTATTGAACCACCTAGTAATTTACCATTACCACTTTCAAGGATTATTGAACCTCCACTCTTCAATGAATTACCACCATTTAATCGGATTGCACCACTCACTTCATTACTATTTCCACTCTTGATTTCAATATCACCAGATTTGGAATTATTACTATCTCCACTTATGATATTCAAACTACCACTTAAAGAAGATGATTCACCACTTTGCAATCTTATTGAACCACTTAACATTCCGGTTCCACTTTCCATTAAAATTGAACCACCTTCTTTATCAGATCCACCACTTTGGAAAGAGATTGAACCACTTTCATTACTTCGACTATCTCCACTTACTATCGCTATTATTCCACTACTTAAACCATTTCCATTGGCAAATTTTATTGAACCACTTGATCCATCAACACTTTCACCACTTATTATTGAAATTGATCCACTTTGGTTTTTACCTAAACTCTTTATTGAGATTGAACCACTACTTCCATAACCACTTTCACCACTTTTTATTGTTATTGAACCACTGTTCTTTTCTTCAGATAAACCACTTTCCAATCGTAAATCACTTCCAACACTCAATTTACTTGAGCCTACTATCATTTTGATTGAACCACCTGATTTATCATTACTAAATCCACCTTCAATAGAGATTGTACCACTGAACGAATCACTTCCTCCACTCTTTAGTCGAATTGAACCACTTAATTCATTTACACTTGAACCAGTTTCATATTTTATAGTATTTGAACTTCTCATCGAAATTGAACTATCTATTCCATTACTCTTCAAAGATATTGAACCACCAACATTTTCTTTACTATAACCACTTTCAAATATTATATTTCCATTAGATTTGGATTTACTTTCTTTCGTCAATATTATTATATCACCTCCATTTCCTGATACAGATGATCCAGTATTGATTATTATTGAACCAGATACATTCAATTCGGTATTACCAGTATGTAAATTTATTGATTCGCTACTAACAACATTATTCAATGATTCTATGGAAATATTACCACTACCTCCATATTGAACTTTACCAGTTTCTACAATAATAGCTGCACTAACAGTGTTATTAGATAGAGTAGATGGTTGGACATTGATTTTAACTAATTTAGTATCATTAATATAAATTGATCCTGATTGAACAGAAGCATTACCAGTTTGAAATTCGATATTTCCACTACTTTCATTTCCAAATCCACTTGACATTATTATTGAACCACTTGATGAAACTGAATCACCACTTTCGATTGATATATCACCACTAGTCTTTTTACTGGAACCACTTTCAATCAAAATTTCACCACTTGATTTTGTACTTGATCCACTTTGTAATAAACTATCTCCACCATTCATTTCACCATCTCCACTTTCTAATGTGATATTACCTCCATTTCCTTTACTATCACCTCCTTTCAATAACATTTTACCACCATCACCAGATAAACTATCACCACTTATCACTTCGACATTTCCACCATCATTTTCACTTTTACCTCCTTTCAATATGATATTACCTCCATTTCCACTTACATTACTATCACTGGATCCACTTTGCATTTTCACAGAACCACCATCACCTTTCAAACTATCTCCACTCTTTATTTTCAATGAACCACTCTCATTTTCACTATCATCACTTTTTATTAAAATTGAACCACTTAATAAACCACTTCCACTTGACAATTTTATTGAACTCTTTAATTCACTGATTATTAAAATATTACCACCTTGAGATAAACCAGAACCACTAGATATCTCTAAATCACTTCCTTTCTTATCATCTATCTTATTATCAAATCCATTTAATTCGATTTTACTCAGACCAGATTTTAAAGAGATTGAACCATAATTTCCAGATGAGGATAAACCACTAAAGATTTCAATTGAACCACTTGATTTTTTACCTTCACCACTTTGGAACAATATTGACCCACTCTTCTCTTCAGCATTCTTACCACTGTTTATATAAATTGAACCACTTATTCCTTCATTCTTTATTAAACTACCTGTATTAATTATTATCATACCACTTCCAAATTTACCTTTACCACTTAATAGTTCGATTTTACCACCATTGTCATTCTCACTCTTACCTCCTTTTATTCTTAAATCACTTCCTTCACTCTCACTTGAACCTACAGAGATTATTATTCGACCACTTTGTCCACTTGAACTATCTCCACTTATTAATTGAATCGAACCACTAGGTTTATTATTACTTGAACCACTTTCTAATCTTATTGAACCACTTTCTCTGGAGGATTTACCACTCGCTATTAATATTGAACCACTGGTCTTTTTACTAGAACCACTTTCTAATCTTAATGATCCACTTTCATTCTTTGAATTACCACTCTTTAATATGATTGATCCACCTAATAAGCCATTTCCACTTTCAAGGATTATTGAACCACCAGATTTTTCACTTTCACCTACATTCAACATTATTGAACCAGATTTGGATAAGGAATTACCACTTTCTATTAACATCTCACCTCCATTCATCTCCACTTTTCCACTTCCATTTTCACTTGAACCACTTGATAACATTATTGAACCACCTAGTAATTTACCATTACCACTTTCAAGGATTATTGAACCTCCACTCTTCAATGAATTACCACCATTTAATCGGATTGCACCACTCACTTCATTACTATTTCCACTCTTGATTTCAATATCACCAGATTTGGAATTATTACTATCTCCACTTATGATATTCAAACTACCACTTAAAGAAGATGATTCACCACTTTGCAATCTTATTGAACCACTTAACATTCCGGTTCCACTTTCCATTAAAATTGAACCACCTTCTTTATCAGATCCACCACTTTGGAAAGAGATTGAACCACTTTCATTACTTCGACTATCTCCACTTACTATCGCTATTATTCCACTACTTAAACCATTTCCATTGGCAAATTTTATTGAACCACTTGATCCATCAACACTTTCACCACTTATTATTGAAATTGATCCACTTTGGTTTTTACCTAAACTCTTTATTGAGATTGAACCACTACTTCCATAACCACTTTCACCACTTTTTATTGTTATTGAACCACTGTTCTTTTCTTCAGATAAACCACTTTCCAATCGTAAATCACTTCCAACACTCAATTTACTTGAGCCTACTATCATTTTGATTGAACCACCTGATTTATCATTACTAAATCCACCTTCAATAGAGATTGTACCACTGAACGAATCACTTCCTCCACTCTTTAGTCGAATTGAACCACTTAATTCATTTACACTTGAACCAGTTTCATATTTTATAGTATTTGAACTTCTCATCGAAATTGAACTATCTATTCCATTACTCTTCAAAGATATTGAACCACCAACATTTTCTTTACTATAACCACTTTCAAATATTATATTTCCATTAGATTTGGATTTACTTTCTTTCGTCAATATTATTATATCACCTCCATTTCCTGATACAGATGATCCAGTATTGATTATTATTGAACCAGATACATTCAATTCGGTATTACCAGTATGTAAGTTAATACTACCACTATTACCATTTTCCATTGCACTTCTAGTAATAATAGTCATATTACCACCAGTAAATCCTTTTCCTGATTGCATAAGAATTGAACCACCTAATCCTGTTGTATCATCTGATCCAGTCTTTAGATTAATAGAACCTGGTTCATAAACACTATCTCCACTTTCAAAGGTAATATTACCAGAAGTATTTAATGAATTTCCTGTTTGGAAGTTAATATTTCCTGATATTTCATTTTCACTAACACCAGTTTTAATATCAACATTACCAGAAACACCATTATCACTTTCTCCAGATTTCATATTAACTGATCCAGTATTTCCACTCAATGAATCACCAGTCTTTATATCAATAATACCACCTTGGTTTGTTTCACTATTTCCTGTTGATATATCAAAATCACCACCAGTTGCTGATTCTGATGATCCAGATTCCATTCTAATATAACCACTGTTCATTGCACCTTCACCAGTTGTTAATGAGATTGATCCTGAAGTGATGTTACTTTCTCCGGTTGTAAATGATAGTTTACCGCTTGATTTAGAATCATTTGATTTGATTAATATATCTCCACCAACTTTACCTGAACCAGATTCAAAAGTAACATTACCACCTTCACCTTGATTACTATTTCCACCACTAATTTCAATTTTACCACTAATATCATTAGATGTACCAATTTCAGCAATAAAATCACCTGTCGATTTACCACTTCCTATTTCAATATTCAAATCTCCACTTTGATCAACTGAATTACCAGTTGTTATATTAATTGATCCTGACAATAACGAAGAATTTGCTGATTGTAGTTTAATACTACCCGATACTTCTTCAGAATCACCAGTTTTCATATCAATCGATCCTCCAACTGCTTGAGATGATGTATGACTAGTAAAACCAGCTTCTATCAATATATTGCCAGCTAAATTATTCTCAGATAATCCTACAGATATATCAATTTCTCCACTTTCAACACTTCCTTCACCAGTCAATATATTAATAGAACCAGATGATTCTTTTGAATTACCAGTGATAGATGATAAATTACCACTATTTCCATTTGCATTTCCAGTATTGATTCTTAGATCTCCACTATATTCAGCACCATTTCCAGTTAATACATTTACATCACCTGATTTCTTTCCTGTTAATTCAGATCCAGTTTGCATTGAGATATTTCCTGAAATACCATTCATTCCACTTCCAGTATTAATAACAATATTACCTCCATTTTCAATACCATTTCCAGCTTCAAATGAGATTGAGCCAGATTTTTGTGAATCTTTTGTATTAACATCTAAAATACCAGATTCTTTTCCACTTCCACTCTTCATAGCAATACTTGTTCCATCTCCTCCAGTATTATCTCCTCCTTCAATAACAAGATTATTACCTTGTTTAGATCCTGTTTTACCAACAGCTACTTTAATCATACCAGAATCACTCATATTATTTTCACCAGTAACAAACTCAATATTTCCAACATCATTACCATTTCCAGTAGAAACATCAATCATTCCAGATCCACTTTCACCTTTTATTGTTGAAATATTAATATCACCAGCTTTAGTACCATTACCTGAAATGAATGAAACATTTCCTATTTGGTTGTTACTATTACCAGTTTGAATGGATATACCACCACTAACACCACCTTCACCAGTTTCTATTTCAATATTTCCAGTATTATTACTTTCTCCAATTGAAATATCTATACTTCCAGATATATTACTTGCTAAACCAGTCTTTATGTCAATATTACCACTTTTGAATGGAATTGTTAAATTGTTTGTCTGTAATATAATACTACCACTATCTTGAATTGAATCACCTGTTTTCATTGCTATTGAACCACTTGTGTCATTTGAAAAACCTCCTTTAATTCCAACTTTTCCACCTTTTGATTCAGAATTCAAACTTTCTGAATCACCAGCATGAATAACTATTGAACCAGCATCTTTTTCAGAATCACCAGCATTGATATGGATTGATCCAGCTATATTATCTTTACTACTAACATTACCAGCATTAATACTAATAGAATCTGATAGATTCTCTTTAGAAAGACCTCCTTCAAATACTATTCTTCCAGCTTCACCATTTACAGTATTACCAGTTGTAATATTAATATTTCCTGTAACATTATCAGCATCAGAAGTAACTAAATTGATTGAACCAGATGTCATTTGTGAATTTGGAGTATTGAAATTAATATCACCAGATTTAGTATATCCTTCACCACTTGTAATATTTAATTTATTAACATTCATTAAAACATTACCTCCATCACCATTGTTACTATCACCACTTTTCATTTCAATACTACCACCTTGCTTACTACTTGATTTACCTGATTCAATATTTAATTGACCATTTGTTCCATTTGTTAATTGTATTTCAATATTACCAGACACACCATTCTTTGATAATCCAGTTTCAAATGAAATATCACCACTAGTTAATCCTTTTCCTGATTCTATCATAACATCACCTCCTTCTTTATTAGATAAGGAATTTCCACTTTCCATTGATATATCTCCTGATGTTTTATCAGCATTTCCAGTAGATATATTAATTGAACCACTATTTGAATTAACTGAATCTCCTGATTTAAATGTAATATTTCCACTTTCATTATCACCATTACCAGTTGTTAATGAAACATTACCACTCATTGGAACTAATTTATCAGCAGTATTTATTTTAATTGAACCTGAACTATTCTCAGTGCTTGTTGCGGTTATAATATCAATTGATCCAGCAACACCTCCATTTGAATATCCAGCTTTTAATTCAACATCACCACCATCATCTTCAACAGATTCTCCTCCTTTAATTTTGATTGAACCACTTGCATCTATTGAATTTGGTGAATCTATATCTCCACCTTTAACATGAATTGAACCAGCTTCTCCAATCATTGATGTAGTATTACCACTTTCTAAATAAATTGATGATGCATTACCAACTGAATTATCACCTGATTTGAATGTAATATTTCCACTTTGTTTTGAATTACCAGTGTTTAACACAATATCACCAGATATAGCATTTGAATCACCAGTCTCTATTGTCATATTACCAGAGGATGATTGTTCAGAGGATGAAGTATTAAATTCAATATTACCAGATTGTATTGGTGATGAACCTGAAGTAAAATCCAAACTACCAGTACCTTCTTTATTTGAATCATCTCCTGTTTTAATATACAAACTACTACCTGTTGTATTATAAGAGGATCCTACTTTGAATGTAATATTACCAGCTTGACCAATAGATGATCCACTCTTAATACCAATTTCACCAGTTTTATCATGAGAATCTCCTGTTACTACATTAATATTTCCACTATCTAACATAGAATCACCTGTATTAAAAGTAATATTTCCAGTGGAGGATGTACCACTAATTCCAGTATTTAATTCAATATTACCACCTGTTCCAATTATTGCATCACCACCTTTTAATGTTATATTTCCACTATTAATAGTTGAATTACCAGTCAAAACAGAGATGTTACCACCAACATTACCATTTCCAGCTTCAATATGAATAGCACCACTTTCTCCTTCAGCGAAATAATTATCACTACCTTTAAGAACAATTGAACTATATCCTTCATTATGAGCTGTTTTAAGATTAATATTTCCTGTCTTATTACCAAAACTATCACCAGTTTCCATACGAATTGAACCAGCATTCCTATCAACAGCATCTCCTGTTTTCATATTAATATTACCTGTTTCACCATTCTTTATTGAAGATGTTGAAATATTAAAAGTACCAGATGATAATACATTACTACTACCAGTTGTCATATTAATACTTCCACTTATACCACCACGACTATTTCCACTTTGCAATGTAATATTACCACCTTGATTTATACCATTACCAGCTGAAACATTGAAGTTACCACCAAATGCACCTTGTGGGTTAGAATCAGAAGCTAATCCATGACCAGCAGATAATTGAATAGCACCTGGTAATCCTTTAACATATTTTGTTTTTCCACTTTTAATACCAATATTGCCAGATGGTGAACCTTTAGTATTTCCTGTATTAATTGTGATATTTCCTGAAGCTCTTGATTGTACAGTTATTTCACCTGATGATCCACGAATTGAATCACCAGTAACCATCGAAATATCACCAGTTGTTGAATTACCTTCATTAGTATTAATAGAAATATAACCACTGGTTTTCTGAAGAGAAAATCCAGTTTCCATTTCAATATTACCACCTCTGGATGGTAATGTTTCACTTGTAGAACCAGCTTTTATTCTAATATCTCCGCCTTTGTATAAATCAGAAGTACCAACTGTTGCTTCAAATGATCCAGCTGATCCTTTACTTGAATCTCCTGTAATGAATTTAATATCACCAGTAATTTCAGTTGAATTACCTGTATCAGTGTAAATAGATCCACTATCACCTTTAAAACCACCATTTGCAGTAATAGCAGTGATATTTCCGCTATTTCCTTGATTAGATTCACCACTTACTATATGGATATTACCACCACTTGCAAATGTAGCATTACCTCCTTTTAATAAAATATCACCACCATCATTAATTCTATTACTACCTAATGAATCACCACCTTGAAGATTAACACTACCACCATTATCTCCAACTTTACTAGTGTTAGAACTTAAACCACCATAAAATCCTACTTTTCCTCCAGTTTTACCAAAACCATTAGTTTCACCAGCTTCAATATCAACTTTTCCTCCATCTTCTTTTTCACTATCACCAGCTTTCATATCAATATCACCACTTTTACCATTTGAAACTGATCCAGTATTAATAGCAATAGTACCAGCATTTCCAACTGAAGAATCACCAGTATTAACAGCAATATCACCAGATTTAGCACTATCAGCTGTTTTCATATCAACATCTCCACTCTTTTCATATTCACTATTACCTGCTTCAAATACAATATCACCACCTTTATTATTACCTAAGCCAGCATTGATAATAATTCTTCCTCCTGTTTTAACAGCTGATGAACCAACTTGTAAATCAACTTTACCACCAGAATTATCAGCACTATCACCACCATGAACAAGTAAAGATCCTGATGTATCAGTTGCTGAATCACCCGTCTTATAAGCTAAAGATCCACTCGCACCACTGTATTTAGCATCAGATGTCTTCATAGTTAAAGATCCACTACTACCAGTTGTACTTGTTCCTGATGTAGCAGCAACATTACCACCATAACCAGTAAATGCTGAACCAGCTACTGATAATATACTTCCTCCTGAATTACTACTGCTTTGTCCATTACCATGACCAGCATTCATATCAATATTACCACCACTTCCTCCATCAGTAATAGCTGTTCCTTTACCATCACCACCTTTAATTAATAGTTTACCACCAACACCATTCACAGCATCAGAATCTCCAGCTGCCATTTTTATTTCACCTGATTTCTCAACATCACTTTGTCCAACTTCTAAATAGAAATCTCCAGCTGAACTATTAAATGCATCACCAGTGTTAAATGTAATATTACCTGTTTTATTAGCATCACCAACTTCAATCACAATATTACCACTTATACCAGAAACACCAGATTCAGGAGTATTAATAACAATATCACCGCTGTGCTTTCTGAGACTAAAGCCAGATGATACTACTACATCACCTCCTGAACCTTTATCTGCTGATCCTGAAGCTACAGTTGCATCTCCACCTTTTGAATCTGGTGATTGACTAGTTGTACTACCTGCTTCTGCGTGGAATGATCCACCTTTTCCATCAATTTCACAAGTTGAATCACCACCAGTAAATGTAACATTTCCACCTTCTTTACCATTATTTGTGCTTCCTGCATCTATTTCAATATTTCCAGGTAATCCTTTCAATGTTTTACCTATTTTCATTGATATTTTACCTGGATAACCATTCTTTGTTGTTCCTGTTTTAATAGTAAGATTTCCAGCTGAAACTGTAGAATTACCAGTTGAAAATAACATATTTCCACTAATTCCATCCACATCTTCATTGCCAGTCATTATTTCAGCATTACCACTATTTTTAGTTTTACTTTCACCAGATTCCATTCTTATATTACCACCTGTTTCATTCTTACTATTACCACCTTTAACAGTGATATTTTGTGGATTTCTTTCAGTATTACCATTTTGAATAACAACATCACCACCTTCGCCAGCTAAAGAATCATTCAAAACACCACTTCCACCTTTAATTGTAACATTACCACCAGCTAATGCACCTTCACCACCTTTAATAAGTGTATTTCCACCAACATTCTCAGAATCACCACTTTTAAAGGTAATATCACTTCCACTATCATTTTTACTAACACCAACATTCATATTGATATTACCTGATTGTTCAGTTGCATTACCAGTGTTAAAATATATACTTCCACTTGTCATATTTGATTCACCAGTTTCAATATTAATATCACCTGTTCCATATTCAGTTCCATTAGCAGTATGAATATTAATACTTCCAGTGTCATTATTAGGACTTTCACCTGATATAAAACTAATAGAACCACCTTTTTCATTCTCTGAAGATCCTCCAATAACATTAATATTACCAGGTTCTACATAACTATCTCCACCTTTAAATGTAATATTACCAGCTTTTTCAGCATCTCCAGTTTGAACTAATAAAGAACCTGCAGTAGCATTCATAGAATCACCTGTTACAATATTAACATCACCAGATTCATTGAAAGCTAAACCAGTTTTAACAGAAATATTCCCACTGTTTTTATTCTCACTAATACCACTGATCATCTCAATATCTCCACCTTTACCTGATTTAGAATCACCACCTTCCATTATAACATTTCCACTACTATTGTTAATAGATTCACCACTTTCTACATAAATATCACCTCCATTACCTTCTTCTGAACTTCCAGCATGTGATTTTACAGTTCCAGGTGATTTTTCATCTGCTTTTGTATTTCCACCTTGAAATGTGATATTTCCACCATCACTAACATTACTAGATCCACCTTTCACTAATATTGATCCTGATTCAACATCACTATTACCACTTTTGAAACTAATATCACCAGATTCATCAGCAAAAGCATTTCCAGTTTCTAATATAAAATCACCAGTATCTAGTAATTGAGAAGCAGTTTTTAAACTAATATTACCACTCTTGCCTTCAGTACTATTACCAGATACAACAGTAACATTTCCACCTTGTAATGATGAATTAGTAGAACCAGCTTCGAAGATAATACTACCAGCTATTATATCATTACTGCTCTTAACTTTGAATCTAATATCACCAGCTTTACCTCTTCCTGAATCACCAGTATTAATATTGATTTTACCAGAGGTGATATTACCTTTTGATGTACTTATTATCATATCACCTGATTTATAACTCTTAGAAGTAGAAACATTCAAATTACCAGAAATTGATCCATTTCCTGATAATACATTTACATCACCACCAATTCCACTATCACTATCTCCACCTTTAATATATATTGAACCACCAATATTTAATGTTGTATTGGCAGCACACATTCTAAGAGTTCCACCTCCACTGTCTTTTCTATTGATATTTTCTGCTTTTCCTTTATCATCACCAGCTTTTATGATTATTCTTCCACCTACACTTTTTGATTTTCTAATACTATCACCTGCTCTGAATAAAGCAATACGGGTTGTTTGATTTGCTTCATCATCGCCTAGAACATCAATAACAATACTTCTTTCTGATAATACATAATAGCTTTGATCTAAATCTAGCAGAAATCTTTCGTCTTGACCTTTTACATGGAATTCACCTCCTCCAAACACAGGGTCATAAACAACATTCAAATTACCAATAACTTCATTCGTCTTGGAATAACTGTCAGGACATGGTAATTGATAAACTGTACCTCTACACTTAGCCTCAAATGCCTTTGATGGTGTAACACAGACACTTTGTGATGCGCACCACACGCAACCATCTACTGAAGCACAAGTGTCACATTTTAACAACTTCTCACATTGAGGCACAACTAGTGAATATAAAAAGCTTATTATACCTGGACAAGAAGCATTTGAGTAAACCCAATTTGGGCAAGTCACAGAACCAGCTGGTGCAGATTCATCTCCCTTCATACACATACCGGTTGAGGCACAGTATCCACACCCTTCTATAACTCAAACACTTGTTACATACGTCTTGTTTGTTCCTAAATAAATAGCAAGCGAGCACATACATTGATCTATCCGCATAATCGTCACCAACAGTAGAACAAACATCTTGTAACGCCCAGCAAAAATTCAACGCAGCCAACATAACGATACCCACTCTAATAATCGTCATTAAGATTTGAAATGAAATGTCTTAAAAATCTATAGGAGTTGACCACTAATCGTGTAATAACTATACCTTTATATCAAACAAAAAATGGCTTGAATTTCGCTCGACCAACGTATTTGTTAATTCATCTAAATGCATATAGTGTACGATGATTATTATTTACTCTTTCTTATTATTATGAGTAGTGTATGCCTTTCTTGAAAAGAAAATTTAAAAATAAGCGAATCTAATACATAATAGAAAATTGGGAAATTACAATCATCAAAACATCTCTTAAACTTATAATCTACATATTTATTTTTATATGAGCTGGAAATATGATAATTGTTGAAAATATGTATAATTGAGTAGAAAGACTAATGAACAAACCTTAAACTTGGTTTCTAGATTAAAATTGTATGCGCATTAGCATAAAAAATTGACATTTACTATCTTAAAATTCATGTAAGCTTGAATTCCTGTCAAGCTTACTAATTTAAATGTCATTTTTCTCAATAGTTAGAAGAAATGCGATATTAAAATGTATATTATCTTCTTAAATTATTTTATAAGATTTTGAATATATATCGCTTTTTTCTGTATTCTTATATTTCAATAGCAATATGTCGTACAAATTCAATTAATCAGTATAAAGTGTGTTATTCAATTCAATCAGTTCGTAGATCATTGTTTATAAATCAACAATACAATTTTAAAAGGTATTTCGCAAATGCATTACATGGATTCCAAGGATATGACATGTCTGGTGATACAAAATATTATGAATTATTAGAAGTTCCACAAACTGCGTCAACGGAAGAGATTAAGCAATCTTTCAGAAATTTAGCAATTAAACATCATCCAGATAGAGGTGGTGATGTAGAAAAATTCAAAGAAATCACTCATGCATATGAAATACTAGTTAATACAAATAAAAGAGCAATTTATGATAGATATGGTGAAGAAGGATTAGAAAACGACTTTGTCACATCAGATGATTTAGTTGATCCATTTGATGAGTTTTCAAATAATATAAATAAATCAAAAGAAACAAAGAAAGTAATAAAAACAGAAGATATTCACCACGATTTACCAATTACACTTGAAGAGCTGTATAAAGGTGTTGAAAAATCATTCACTCTTAGTAGAACTAAAGTATGTAGTAATTGCAAAGGATATGGAGCAAAGAATCCTGGAAATGTTCATAAATGTAAAAAATGTAATGGATTAGGAAAAATATTAAAAGGAAAATTCATAGATACAGAAACCGTAACTGGTGTAGAAGAAATATGTCCAGATTGTAAAGGAGAAGGAACAATTATTAAGAAACAAGATAAATGCAAAGTGTGTAATGGTAAAAAGACTGTTAGAGTTAAAGAAGTAATGAAAGTAGTAATAAAGCCAGGTTCAGAAGATGGAGATATAGTAAAATTAATTGGATGTGCAGATGAACTTCCTCATTCTATACCAGGAGATATAATATTCCATATAAAAGAAAAGGATCATCAAATATATCAAAGACAAGGAAGTGATTTGTTGTGTGTTAAAACAATATCGTTGGTTGATGCTTTAACTGGAGTTGATTTTACTATTCCTCATTTAGATGGAAAGAATATAACAATACAATCGAAACCTAATGATATATATTCATCTGGAACAATTAGAGCTGTTAATGGTCTTGGAATGCCTGATATTAAAGGTAATTATGGAAGATTGTTTATTAAATATAAAATTGAAATGCCTAAATCATTAACAGAAGAACAGAAGAAAGAATTGATTAAAATATTTAAAAAACCAGTGAAAACTCACAATAGTAAAGAAAATATTCATATTTGTGATAAAGTGCTGATTAGTTCATTTGGTAAAGGGAAATAAGATTTATTTAATTTGTTTATCTATTTATATCAACAGCAAAAATACATAATTACATTTAATTTACATATTAGGGTTTTGAAGTTTTTGTTGTTGTTCTACTAAATAGTTGAATGTGACAATCTGATCTTTAATCTGCAACATCAAGTTATATCCTTTAAAAAAATCCTATCAAAATAACAAAATTCTAATAATACCACATTCTCCTCATTTAATATCCTCAGAACAGTGCATGTTAGTTTTGGCTCAATTTGAGCAGCACTTCTAAGAGTAGCAACAATCTCAGCCTTAAGAATTAAAAAGATCTTGATACAGCGGATAGATAATGTTGTAAACACTTTTCGACTAATGGTTGAACTTCTTTTATACGTTCCCATGTATAATTAGGTGTTGAATCTCCCATAAATTTAAAAAATAAAATGAGAAATGTTTGTCCTTAAGGTTTGAGAAGTGGCTTTTCTATTTTTTTCAATAACCCATTTTAACAAATACTAAAAACATAAATATCAGCTTAATAAATTAACACAATATATCATCCAATATATCTTCAATATCCTGTTGAGTCAAACGAGTTGGATTTCCTTCCGTGCTTGTAGAACTCATAATATCAAAAATCATTGAATCAAATTGTTCTTGTGTAATAACATCTTTATCAACAACAGGAACATCAATATCAGCAATCAAATCTTCAAAATATGTAATCATAGCATTCGGTGAAGCTTTATTAAAAATTCTTCTACCTGGAATTAAACTAGCTATTGTTTCATATTTTGCAATTGACTGAGATTTCTTCTTCATTAATGCCAAATTGGTTCTTAATACAGGCAAAAGTAGTGACACATATACTTGACCATATGGTATACCTAATCTACAGGATACTGGTGATGCTATTCCACTGATAGCTCCTTTAGAAGATGAATTACTTGCTACTCCTCCACAAAATGATGCAAAAGCTCTATAAGTAATTAAATAATAAGAATATATAAACAAATAAATATACAAATTACTTCTTGCAGTCTCATCTGTTGGATTTTTATATGCAACCATGATAGATTCTAATCCTTTTTTAATACCTTCCAATGCAAATAAATCTGAATATGGATTACTATATTTCGACACAAACGTTTCAATACACAATATTATAGATGATAAAGAACTTATTGCTGTTAATGAATGTGGTGTATTGTAAGTTAGTACTGGATCTATTATACAGGCTGTTGGTGATAAATATTCTGAATTAACCATAAACCTTCTGCCTAAATCTTCAACTGTTATAATAACTGAATGTGACACTTCTGAACCAGTACCAGGGAGTGTGGGTATTGTTATACATGGCAGTGCAGGTTCTGTAAATTTGCTATTATTACCTAATTGCCTTATATAATCACTGGTTACTCCTCCATTTGTGTATAATCCTGCTATCATTTTACCTGCATCTAAAACACTTCCTCCTCCAATACTTAATATAAAATCAACATTTTTATCATGGGCAAACTCTACTGCCTTGTCAATAAATTTTGTTGTTGGAGATCCATCTAAAACTAGTCTATTATATGTAAATCCGTATTCTTCTTTTGATGATTCGATGGTAGATGTCAATATACTGGATGGCAAAAGGTTTGGTTGTTACAATTAATCCTTTCTTTCCATACTTTGAAATAATCTCTGGGAAATAAGTAGAAGTCTCTTTTCCAAACACAGTTTTAGTTAAATGTTGCGCTTTAAACAAAATATTAGGGATCATAATATTTCTCAAAGGTTATATAAACTTTCAATTAAAAAATTTATCAGATCCGAACTTAGCTCAGTTGGAAGAGCAACAGACTGTAGCTTCTTTGTTATCTGTGGGTCGCTGGTTCGATCCCGGCAGTTCGGATTTCTTTTTTTCTTTTTTTTATCTCTTCAATCAATCCCAAAAAAATAATAAATACATCCTTAAACGTCTTTTTTAAGTATATTTCCACATAATATACAAACTAGTACATTTTTATTCTTCACATTCCCCATCCAACTCTCAATTTCACTGTTATTAACATTATTATATTCTGCACCACAAACACTACATACAAAACCATCATAATCTGACAAGAATTTGAAAGAATTCAAACATCTAACCAACGGATGTGAATTACTGCAATTGAAGTTACTAAACTGTGTTAGTGGAACATCTACATCACAATATGGACATTTATCAATTACATCATATTCCTTTGTATTTATTACTACACTTTTCATTTCATTGATTCTTTCATCATCAAATGTTAGTATATCTGATATGTACAACATTCTTCTAATGTAATCTTCCCATAGTAACTGTTTCTCTTTAGGTAACTTTAAATAATTATCAAATCTATACAATATATTTGCTAAAATCAAGTTATTTATATTGACATTATTAATTTCAAATATTACAGAAATATAATAAGCAAATCTTACTGAAGATAGATTTTTAAGACTAAGTAAATATTGTATTACTTCTTTTGTTTCTAATTATATTATAAACAATAATATAAATATATACTTTCAATGTCATTTACTTGTTTCAAATACCATACTACATCCTGTCTTGAAACATATGTATTATCATTATAATCTCTATTTATTATCTCATCTATTTCACTTTTCAATATTTTCATAATTGTAGAATCATCATTATATAAAGTCAATATTGGAATAACAATAATAAAACTATGATGCATATATTTATTGAAAACATAAGAATTCTCTCTACTTGATTTTGTACGAATTGTTATTATAGATAAACCGTCTTTATTTGGTTGATTTAATGTTGATGAAATAAATCCTGTGAATCTTTCTGTACCATCATAGTCAGATTTAAACGATATCTTTTTTATAACTATTTTAATAATAATAATAATTAATACTATTCATTGTTTTACCTACATCTTCCAATACATATACT
This sequence comes from Proteromonas lacertae, assembly GCA_002245135.1. Lineage (NCBI taxonomy): Eukaryota > Bigyra > Opalinata > Proteromonadidae > Proteromonas > Proteromonas lacertae. Next base: position 55,363 of record NGBS01000894.1, on the reverse strand, counting down.
TCACCATTATTTGTCATTGTAAATATAAACTTATCATATATTTTCATACCAATTAATTTACTATCAATATCAAATAATGTTATTACTTCATTATCTACTACTTTTATAATTGAATGATATAACAAATAATAGATATTATTATCAACATTAGTGTTACAAACAGCTATTAATGGTTGAAATAATGATGAAAAATCAAATTTATATTGAAACTGTGAAGATAGCAATTTCTTCTCTTCATCATAATTAATTGATAATACATTTAATTCAAAATTACTATAAGATATTATTAATTGGTTCTTATCCTGTTCAAACTGCATTAAATTAATTGTTCTGTTTGTTTCAATATAATTTTCACAAGTAATTGATTCAAATGAATTTTCATTAAAATAATAACTATTATATTCATATTAAATATATATATATATATACTATTGAAATATAATACTATTAATGGTTCCTATTGCTATAATTACATACTTGTCATTTATAAATAACTTCTCAATGCAATTTAATTCAGTATTTAATTCTGTTGGATTTTCTATCATATCGTTTATATGGACGATTATTAATTCTCTCCAGGATGAATATAGTGGTGTTTCAGAATAAACATGAACGGTTTTTAAGTTTGTTATTGCTATTATATACGGCTGGTTATAAATTGTCTTAAATAAAGTAAATGATACAAAGTGGACCTAATTTAATTATCATAAATGCAATTTTAAAATACTTCAAACTCGAATTTTTGAGATAAATACTTAAACCGTAGAGTTAAATCGATTGGTAAAGAAGATTCCTAGTTGATCAAATCATAACAACAATACATAAAATATTTTTAATTTCTCTTTGTCTAATGATATAATACTCTCTGAATCTGCTTTATTACTATTACAAATAATCAGTCTGTCTTCCATTATCGATATTACATTATCCATATCATCCATGCATATACACTTGTTATAATAAGGCGTATTGTATATATCTGAACTTACATTCATTATATTTTAATTAATGTTATCTATCCAAAATTTTGGATAACCAATTTCATCTCATTCTTTTTTTTTCTTTTTGATGAACAAATCAAACCAACGACCATCAAGCAATAGAAATACTGATGGCCGTGGTGCAGTAACGCCACGACCGATAGAAATAGAGGAGTATAGATTAATTTTTTATTTCATAGGAGTGATTTGAAATCTCCTGCCTGTGCTATTGATATTGGTGGTTCTTTAGCAAAAATAGTATTTTTCGAACCAGATGATGTGCGTGAAAGTGAAGAAGAATTTATATCCTTTATTTTGTTATTTTATTTCATAAAAAATACTTTAATTTTATTGTAAGAAAAGAAAGCTATGGATTACATGTATAAGAGTTCCACATATGGATCAACTGGTCAAAGAGATGATAATCTAAGATGTCACATAAATGCATTACAAGGAACACTACATTTCATCCACTTTCAATCATCACAAATGGAAAATGCGATGAAATTAGTAACTGCTAATGGATTAGCCAATCCAAAAGTGAGAATTCAAGCTACAGGAGGTGGTGCAGTCAAATATGCTAAATTATTTGAAGAAGTATTAGGTACACCATGTCCTAAAGGAGATGAATTAGAATGTTTAATAAGAGGAATAGCCTATATGTTGGAGAATCATAAAAATGAATGTTATACAATATTAGAACCAAAGAAAAATCCAACAAAAGTATATAAATATTATAATTATTATATTATATGTAATAGGTTGAACGTCAAATAGAATCACCTTATCCATTTTTATTAGTCAATTTTGGTTCAGGAGTAAGTTTTCTGCGAGTTGATAGTCCTAATTTTTGTGAAAGAGTTGGAGGTAGTTGTTTAGGTGGTGCAACTTTTACTGGATTAGTATCAACACTCACAGGAGCAAACACGTTTGAAGAGTGTGTCAATCTTGCCAGTAGAGGTAATCAACAGAAAGTGGATATGTTAGTTCAAGATATATATGGTGGTGATTATGAAATGTTTAATTTAAAAGGGACAGTAGTTGCCAGTAGTTTCGGTAAGATGATTCGACCTGAAAAGAGGAAAGATGCCAAGCCTGAAGATATTGCTGCAGCTGTAATGGCTATGATTACTAACAATGTTGGTTCGATAGCTTATTTACACTCACTTAGGTATGAAATAAAGAGGATTGTGTTTAGTGGTAATTTCTTTACAAATAATAAAATTGCAATGAATTCATTGGCTTATTCTTTGCTGTATTGGTCTGGTAGTAAAATCAAACCGTTATTTTTAGAGCATGAAGGGTTCTTTGGTGCAATTGGTGCTTTATTGTTAAGGTTTGCAAGTACAACAAATAGTATGAAAATAAAAGGAGAAGAAGATCGATTAGGAGATAGTGAATCTGATAATGCTTTTGAAGGAAGTGTATCTGAAAGACCAACTAAAGAAATAACAGAATATGCATGGGAAGATAAATATGAAATGGTAATAATAACATTTTCAAATACCGAATTTAAGAATATAAAAGAAGATGATATAAAGTGTGAATTTGATGTAAGGAAAGTGAATATGTGTATTTATTCACCAACTGTAACTTACACATTATCACTTCATCCTTTACATGGTTCTATTGTTGCTAATAGTTCATCTTATCTTAAAAGTAATAATACAATTATTATTAGATTAAAAAAAGATATGATTAGTAGATGGACTTATCTTGTAGCTTCTCAAAAGAAATTAAATAGACCAAGATCAACATCGTGGAGTTTATAGTGATTTTTTTCTCTTCTTTTTTTTTAACAATTAAGTATCTTTAAGTAGATTCGTTTTTTATACTTGTTATATTATTAATTTTTATTGTGATTTGTTTATTATTAAAAATACAATATAAATAAATTAAAAATTATAAAACTTAAAATCTAAAAGATTTCTCCAATTTATATCATAATTCTTCAAATATAAAAACTTCAACACATTTAACAAGCTTTCTACATTATTATATTTATCTTTATATAACAATGATAAGAAATTAATACTATTATTATTATTATTATTATTAATACATCTTTTAGCCATATTAATTAAAGTTGGTTTTGGTCCAATCTCAATTACTATATCAGATTTTCTTTTATCTAATTCAATTATTGACTTTTCAAATTGAACTGTTGATATAATATGATCTCTCCAATATTCAGGTGTTGTAATATAATTAGGCGAATATTCTCCAGTTATATTTGATATTATTATGTTGGTTGGTTTGTTATATTTTATTGTTTTTGCAAATTTATAAAAAGGAGATAATATAGGCATTTGTAATTTTGAATGAAAGGCATGCGAAACAGTTAAAAACTTTGATTTTATTTTCTTTTTCTTTAAATTAGACTGTAATAATTTAAGATCTTTTATATATCCACTACAAACAATTGATTTTGGACCATTCATAGCAGCAATAGATACATCACTATCATTATCACTTATCAATTTATTCACTTCATTTTTATTACTAAATATTGATAACATCCCACTCACATTATATTCTAATTTGCTAATTAGCTCACTTCTATAGTATATTAGATTTAATGCATCTTTAAATGACATAATATTACTTACTGTTGCAGCTGTATATTCACCTAGACTATGACCTAATACAATATCTGGTTTTACATTAAAATTTTCTAATAATTTGGTTAAATTGTATTCTAATATAAAAAGGATTGATTGAGTATATTTTGTATCATTTATCAATGGTGAATTACTGTATAATATATCACATAATGATGGTTTTACTGGTATTTGATTTGAACAATTGTTCATTGTTTCTTGAAATAATTTTGATTGATCATATAACATTTTTGACATATTAGAGTATTGAGATCCTTGACCAGTATATAGAAACGATAAAATGTGTTTTGAATTAGGTTCTGGAATGAAATCAAAGCGATTTAGTAATTGTTTTGCATCTTCTGGTGTATAAGCAATTATACATGTTCTATATGGTTTATTATCTTTAAGAATAAGTGATTTAGACAGCTTCACTAAGTCTTGAGCTGATTGAATTTGTGAAGAGAGTAATTTCATTTTTTCGTTTAATAAATGCTGTGATATTTCTGATATAGGTAATACTATAGGTATGCTACAACTGCTAAAAGACATTTGATGTAAATATAGCTGATTAGTCTTTATAATACCATTCTGGATGTGTTTCACTGATTTTTGTAATATAAACATACAATAGATATAAATATATAATGGTTATTATTTAGATGTAGGTTTGAGCACGATAAGAATTTTCTAAGTGCTTTTTGTGACTTTAAATAGATTTTTCTCAATAACCATAAGGAATAAAATAGTAAAAATTTGTCAAACGATGTATCATGCTTTGAGCTTTATCATAGTATATTTAGTTTCATAATTACCTCTTTCATGTCATTCGTCTGTTTTTGATATTTTACATTATAATTGAATAACAACAAACATAAATAATAACATTGATATATTTTTATTTGATTTATATCATTTATTAGCTTTAAAAACTATAATACATCTCGAACTGTACTGATTTTAAATACCACGTATTTGGCTAATAGGGACTGAAATATGTTAATAAATTTTATACGTAATCACTACCTATATACGATATGTATATTATAGGAGTATTCCAGAAAGGACGATATTAATTTTGACTAGGTAATTGAATGTAATCGTGATATTATGTGATTTTTGATGTATGTGTGTGTAGTTAAATAGAGTCATATTGCTATTTTTGACTAATTGCTTCTAATTAAGAAGATATCAAAATATTTTTCATGCCAGCACTATATGCTGTAATATTATGTTAATCTGAATAGCTAAACCCCATAAATACACTGTATAACATATATTATAGATAAATTACTGAATCAATATTCTTCTCCCCTGGAATTCTGTTGCTATTCTAATAAAATAACTATTAAAATATAAAAATAACTATAATACTTATATAATCATCTATAATATCTATAAACATAATGACAAATTAAAACATAATGACAAATTAAAACATACCAGTATAGCTAAACATGCAAGTTGCTGATATTCTCTGCCTTTCATCGATTAGTACAATGCTAATCAGCTATAATAAAAATAATATACTAAAATAGTTATACTTTTTCTAATTATAAAATATAATATATAAACTGGATGTTTCTACTGTTCTTCACCTGGAATTCTAATGCAATTCATCTAATGATAATATATAAATAAGAATATACTTTGAATTATTGAAATTATATTCAATACTCTACTAACAATATATAAATAAGAATAATATACTAATATACTTATAAGAATATATTCATTTACCTATTATAAAATAATAAAAATAATACTGGATATACTAACTCAATAATACCACTATATACAAATCCACCAAATGTTATTTTCATATAATGGAGTAAAAACTAATAGAGTAAATAATAGATCAAATACTTCTTAAATATAGGATTATCATTAACTTGATTCAATAAATAATATGATTAAACTGTTTCTAAATCAATTAATCCAAGAATAACATCAGCTAAATACTCTTGAATTGGAGATGGTTTAGAAGCTTCCAAGTTTTTTAATTACTATAAATAAATAAAATAAAATCAGAATATTCGTATCATCATACTTAATTTTGGTGTTCTCATCGAATGAATTGTTGTAATTACGATATATGTCTTTTCTACAGTTACTGTTTTGGCAACACCTGAAATCACACCAATTCTTGAATAAACATACCTAATAATTCATCCTAACAAAAATAATTATAAAAAATATACTAATTCATCTTAGCTTCTTCATCATCAGACTTTACTATTTTATATTATAATAACAATTATACTTATTTGTATTTGTTGGATTAATCGTTGATGGTAAACTTGGTTTATATTCTAATTATCCTAGTCTGACACCTAATTTAGATAACCTATTAATGATTATATATATGATAATTGCTATAATACCAATATGCTAAATTAACAGAAATAGTTGAATTTCCTACTACTTATAACTTCAATAATATGTTGTATATCAAAAGTGCCAAATGTATTAGCAAGGTAAGAGTTTGTATATGTAGTTGATGAGCTTTAGTAAGACAGACTAAATCAAAGCTGATAGTTGTATTTTTTTCTTCAAATGTTCTTAATTCTTCCCTTAGTTATAATATCTTTGATTTTTAATTATTAAAACTTTAATCTAATTAACATATATGATAATATTATACTTCCTTCAACAATTATAATCAATTCCTGCTCTTTGTATTGTTTTGTCTATTATTTATCTGTAATAACAACACTTGTGCTGCCATTGTTATATTCTATATAAAATTATATACTATATATACTCATAACACAACAGAAGAAAAAAGAATTAAAGTGTATTTCAAAAATTATATTCGTTTCAGTTTTTAAGTTTTGAGAAATTAAATGAATGTATAAGTTTAGATTATTTTTATTATAGTGAATAGATAATAATATATAGTGTACATGTCAATTTGATGTTTGATTCACATAAAGATGGCTAAAATAAATATCCAAGTAAAAATGTGAAGTGAAAGGCGGTTAAGAGAAAGTAAATATGCAAATTAATCTATTGGCTATATAAGTTATTGTCTAAAAATCAAATTTCAATAGATTCAAGGAATTATTTTATATGTGATTGTATTTATACTAATGTTACAACAAATTACTATCATGTGAGTAGAATGAGTATAGTGAGTAATTTTTCGACTTGGTTATGCAAATTGTGAATATAGGAAGTGAAGAGAAGAGAGAATATGATAAACCTAAGAGAATATGATTATTTGAATTACAATATTTGTGATTAAAAAACTGATGGATTTTGTGAATTAGTGTTATTATAAACTGATAGTACAGGTAAAGTGAAAGCTTCCTATACATTTGATGTATGGTTATTATAATAGAAACAGATAATGGTGACTAATACTCATCATCCATTATAAATGTAATAATAGATACCTAAGCCACTGACTATTTGTCAGGATAACGAGGTAGTTTTTTATGAATAATTCACAAATATTGATGAATTAATTAATATATACAATAATAAGAAAGTAAATATATATTTTTAAACAGACAAACCATCCATCATCATTACATTGTTAAGATTTAATGTTATTATAATTAAAATAATCAATTCATATCTACAAAAGTGGTTCAATATTACTTAAGACAAAATTTAAATAATAAAAATGAAGATTTTCTTTTCTATAATAATGAAAAAGATGTAATAATGGATAAAGTAATTGATAACTTTCTATTTCTAGCTTTTATATATTTCAGTAAAGTAATTACTACAAATGTAGAAAGAAATATACCATTGATTGTTATAAAAGAATTAATTATAAATACAGAGATTTTGGAAAGTTGGATAGAGAAATTATAAAGAAAGTAAATGAAGAGGTTATAATAGAGAAATTATATTATCCTCAATTCTATAAAAGTTTTAATGTAATAAAGGGAAAAACAATCAATTGTGATAAAAAAATGGTAAGTAGTATTAATGATATAGATTCTATCAATCCATTTTAATTCAAAAGAAATTATACTAGTAAAAAATCAGTGGAAGATATGGAATATTTGATTTTCCTTATTATTTAACACAAGTTATAATTGATAGAATATTGTCATATAATTATACAATACAAAGTAAAGGATATGTTACAAGAGCAAGTAGAAACAATAAATCATCTGTTATAGAGTTTTTGAAAATTAAAGAAACAATTAATGAAGAATATAGAAAAGGTAACTACATTTTTCAATACCTGTAGAAGATAAAGTTCATTATATTTCACTAGATGAAATAAATATTGATAGTGTAATGAATAGAGGAAAAAGAAAAAGAAGAGAAAAAGTAATTAATAAGAAGATACACACAATAATAAAAGAATAGGTGTAGATAATAATAATATAAGTAACGAATATGATGATATAACAGCAGATGGTTATGAAGATGAAACAGATAGTTGTGACAATGATGATAATACTAATGATGAAGATTATAATATTCTTAATATTATAACAAAGAATGACATTTCTAATAGAAATAATAATGTATATGATGAAGATAATAATGATGAAATATTAGATGATTCAGTATTATATGATGATAGAGATAGTGAATATGAAGGTAGAAATGGCGATAGTGATAAAGAAAAATTATCGGTATACTTATACTATTTCTTTCTGAAGAATTCTATATCTCAAGATAAAGTAAATAAGTTATTGAAGCAATTAAACTCAATAAAAACAATAAAGAATTTACATTTAAAAGAAACATTCAAGCTTTTACGAGATTAAGTCGAAAAGGTAATAGGATTTAAAAAACAGACTAATTATCACTCTCATCATCTTAATTAGCAAATATAGTCATGTTTAAAGATAATAAAAATGTTAAAATTACAAATTACAATCAAAATGATAATATTTGAAATTATAATTAAATTACATTAAAAGATGACAATTACATGTATTTTTACTTCTTTTACTTTTTTTATTTTCTCACTTTTCTCTTCATATACTAATGAATGTGTATTAATTTCTCTATTATAAATCAAATAAATGAATATTCAATCTGAAGTTACTTGTAATATAGGTTGCTTATCACTTTTTCTACTATATTACTTTGAAAGTGCATATAACGCAATATAAATTTTATAATTATACGTTTTAACATTAGATGTAACTATATAACAACTAATTAGAATAGATCTTCAAATTTTGAAATGTCATTTATATACAAGGAGATATTTTCTTAGCTTTACTCACATAGATTTACAATTTATATATTATCTATAAAAATAATTCAAGAACTCTATTAAGTCTTCGGTACAAAGTAATTGCCCAGTGTTTGATAGTTTACTAATAGCAAGCGAATTTAGTTATGAAATATTACTTAATTTAGAAATATTGTTGGTTCTGTCGAGTTGGAATTTCTATTAAAAGTCTATCTAAAAAGCATTAAAATTTGATATTTTTAATTTATAGCTAAATACAAACTTCAACATGTAATTAATAGATGTGTAGAGTATTGGCTTTTTATTCAAACTTAAAGACAATTAAAAAACGAAAAGAAAATGGTGTTAAAGTCAAAATTCAACGAGCCCAGCTTGGGTCAAGTATATAAGTCCTATTTGCAAAATAGATTAGAATTCTTATAGTGAGTATTTTTCAAATTATTTTTAAAAATAAGATGGATTGGAATGTAGATTTGATTAAAAGAACAATTAAAATGAATGAAAATACTGTATATAGATACAACTGAATATTCATTTTAGCCCGATACAACCAAATTTGACATTAAACAGTACTATAAAGTAGTAGGCGCTATTAATTCGAAAAAGGTAGCGCATGATATATATAATTGGATAATTCAACAGGTAGATCTTCCCATATTATTAGATGAATACTATTCAGACATAATCAATGTATTATTGTTCTAATAACGTTTAGATATGTTTAGATTATTTATTTGAAGACAAAGATATAGAAGAAATGGAAGAATATAGTGGTGTAACTGATGATCTTTTCTGTTGGTTAATAAATTCTGATAATTCAAATCTTACATCATTCTATAAGATATACTATTGTTTATACAAGGATATTAATAAGATTAAAGATGTATCAATGTCGAGTCTGAATATGGTATTATAATTTTATTGTTATTTTGTAGTATGATTATTTGTTATTGAATCAACACATCAAAACATCATTCTCTAAAGTTATATTTCCTGAATATAACTTCTATTGTGAAAAACTGTTTTGTTTTTCTATTTTAATTCCTCATATACCGAAGAATTTAATAGAATCTGTGATTCATTACTTATATCCAGATTTTGTTATTACATCCACATCTTCAATATCGGAGAAATATATTTATGATATATTAGATGGTTTATATAAAGCATATGATATATTACCATTAACTAAGTATTTACACAATGAAATATTAGTTTCTTCAATTCAGATTCTTACCATATACGATAGTTGGCTTTTCTATGACAAGGTTTTAGATTTGGAAATTGTGATTGATAAATATCATTCATTATTAACATCAATTCAATTTATTTATAACAATTCATATATTACAAAAGATTTATTATTGTTTCTATGCAAATGGTTTCATATTGTTGAGTTTAATATTTCCTTTTTCCCTTCATTTATTTATTTATGTAATTTGGATGATTATTTTCGTTATGATTGTATTAGTTGTAAGAATCATTGCTATATATGTGAAACTATTAGTGAATATTACATTAAACAATTCTGTTCATATTTGTTGAATCATGTAAGTAGTGATTTAGTTAATTTAATATATAACAATATTTCATCTTCATCAAATAGTGTTAAATACTATATATCATTGTTTGATGTAATTTATGACTGTTTATTGGATAATATCAATTATTCATTCACTTTAATGTTGTCTCATCCATATATTAAATTTTACATTGAGATTATAAAGGTATTATATTATTATATATTATATATATTTCTATAGTTAGATGATGTTATGATGGAATATATTGAAGAATATTATCTTATGAATAATGTAGAAAAGTTCTTGAAATTCTATCAAATACTTTATTATTATAATTGTATATAGCTAGTATATATATATATAATATTATAGTAAAAACAAAACAACAATTGTTGTTTAAACTATCAAATTTAAATACTTTTACTAATAATCAAATATATCAATCTCTTTTGAATAATTGCAGTGAAGATCAAGTTTCAACTTCCAATAGAAAGGTATTATTATTCATTTTATTATTCTATAGAGTTTATTAGATTTATTAAATACTACAGTGATAAATAGAAGAGATTCAAACTATGATCATTATAAATTTTATAATATTACTAACAGTAGTGACAATATACTATCACTATTCAATAATGAATCTCAATTCACAATAATTGAAGTAAAAAATACATTAGATGTATATTTAATAATATATTAATTGTAAATAGAATTTTCTATCTACTTCTACTATACCAAATCTAACTATATTTACTAAATCGTTGATTGATGTAGTTATTAATAACCAGATTTATTTATTTAAAGATATACATGACATTTTTAAGTATTATGAAAATATATATGATGTTTTTGAAGTAGAACATATTATTTCTCATCATTTATATACACAAAATGTATTTACAAAATGATGTTATTTTTTTCTTATATAGGATATAAGTGTTGTGATTAATATTATATACTGCTGTCCAGAATGTGTAATGAAAAGATTATTCAACAACAAATACTTTGTTAGAAACATAACTAGTGAATTACAAGATAATAGATATAGAAATGTATATAATTCTTTTTTTTATTATTTGTATTATATAGATAATATTGAATATATTGAAAGTATATAAGATAGAAATTTGTAAATACAACATATTATTCACAAGACTGATATATTGCAATATCAAATCAATGTTTTATTATCACTTATCTAATGAATCAAGAATGATATGGAATTTATTTTATCAAATTACTAAAGATAAAGATTTAATATCATATATATCACTAAATTTATCGCTTTTTATAGAATGGGAATTGGATGATATACAAGATACCAATAAATTCAATTCTTCCAAATATTTCTGTTTTTACTTTACAAATGTGTTTAAAGATTCAAATGATGTTTTATTTGAGTTAATCAATTACATTCTTGGTGTTTCATACAATTTTAACAAAGGTAATTTTGTTTTTTCTCAATTGATATATTCCTATATTAGTGTGTTCAGTATATCATATGAATTAATTGATTATTTATTCATCGAATTAACAAAGAAAAGGAAAAATGTTTTGTTTATTCTGAATTTATTACCAAACAATTATTTCAGTAATTATGAAATGAAAATACCTGAAAATGATATTATTTCTATTATTTCAGATATGGATAGCGATGAAGATATAATAAATACAATGAATATCACTTTATCGACAAAAAGTAGTTATACATATTTACAGTTATTCCAAGTTAATGATAAATTACAGAAGTATTTAAGCTATCTGAATAATATGTTGATTAATATCCCAATTCAACTAACAATTAATGAAGAGGATAATAATAACAACATTTTTAATAATAATAATTTAACAAATAGCAGTAATAGATCAAGTGAATGGAAATATGATTTGTCTAATACAAAGCCAGTTGAATTACCTGTTCCAGATCCGCCTGTTATTTAATATTTTTGTTTTTATTATTAATATTTTAAAGTATATATGCAAGAAATAATGCAAAATAGAAATATCTTTTGTTTTATATGTCCATATTCAAAATAAACAACAGTTGGCTTAGTGGTCTAGTGGTATGATTCTCGCTTTGGGTGCGAGAGGTCCCGGGTTCGATTCCCGGCTGAGCCCTTTTTTTGATTTTCATTTTTTCATTTTTTCGAATAGTAATGACTACCATATCAATTAAATTATTGCAAACAACACAAACTCAGTTCATTGACAAGACAAAATCAGAAGATGAACAGTATAGTAGTTTAATTAGATTTTAGGTTGAATGAGATGTTTGAAATGAAAATTTTAAGACTTGATGGATACAACATTGTAAATATTGATAATCTGGAGTTGTTTTCTAATTTAAAGGAACTGTATCTTCAACATGTAAGTTAATTTGTTAATATAATTTAGAATGCTATTGAAATAATGGAAAATCTCGATTTTTTATTTAAACTGGAGATATTAATATTATCACATAACAAAATTAAAAAAGTTGAAAACATTTTAAGGTTAAAAGCAGTATAAATATATATATATTTAATATATTATCATATTTATAGTTGCAACTTATTGACTTATCATGCAACTTGATTGATGAAGTAGAACCAAGTGATTTCCCACAAACAATATACATGATTGATTTAAGAGAAAATCCTTGTACAACATCACCAGATTATAAGAACAAATTAATAGAAGGTTTACCGGAATTAGTAAAACTAGATAGAGAAGAAATAGAGAGAGAAGAAGATGATAATGATGAGGAAGAAGATGAAGAAGATGAAGATGTTGAAGTTTCAATGGATAAGATGAATAAGAATTTCATAAATATTGAAAATGCAGATTTGACAAAGATAGATACTGAAACATTGATTAATTCAGTGTTTGATGATGTATATAAATTATATATATATATATATAGACAGAAAAGAATTGTGAAACAGATTTTTCATCTCGTATTAATAAATTGAAAGAAAAACATCATGAAGTGATGAAGGACAATAATAGTTATGTGAAGTCGTTAATAACTCAATGGAATGAAGATATAAAGAAAATCAAAGAAAAGCAAGAGAAAGTGAAAAAGTGAATATTCTTAAAGTGTATTATATAATGATGTTTATTTGTAATTGTTTTGATGTCTATTAGTGGAATTCCAAAATATATAAAAATATATTCGTTATATCAGTTATTTTTTAAAATTCTTCTTTATTCACAAGCCTTATAGATAATTTGTTTACAAAATGTCAACAACGCATAGTCAAAAAAAGAAGAAGCTAGATGCAAATTCTATGAAACATTATGAAGAACCTGAACCTGTATTGTCTCCTATATCATAATTATTAGGAATATATGGAAGAATCTGTTGAATACTACGAAAATGTACCAGGACAAGTGCCAGTTCGTATGGGACGGGAAGAAATAACTGAGATGGGAAATAGACTTAAACATTTATTCTTTATCAATCCCACAAAAGTATCACTATGGTTTTTATAAACATAGGTTCATGATTACTTCAGTGCAGGATTTGAATGTTCAGTTGAATATGAAGCTAGTCTCTGTTTAACAGTAGCAATAGAAAAAATATTAAGTGAATTTTATATCGAAATTATCTTATTTCCTGAAGATGTATTAAGAATGTGTAGAAAACCACTTTTTCCCATTCCAAATGGTCAAAGAATAGAATTAGTCAATATAGAATTAGCTGCAAGATAGTATTTATATAATATATATATTATATAAATACTTATAGCAATTCATTATTAGAACCATTATTTATATTGCCTCAAATGATACAATTATTCAATAGATATGGAGATAGAAATTTACCTGATTATATATCATGGTTTATTAAAGATAGATTAATTCAAATTGTATATTATTATATATTATATTATTATTGAATAGGATATATTTGATTTTAAACCATCGAAATTACCTAAAGCTAAACCATCGTCATTAATTGCTTCACCTAATGCGATATATAAATTATTAAGTTATATTCATCCATTATATTCTATTACAAATATTTGTAGTTCATTCTTTATGGATTTCTCATTAGAAATTACTAACATATTCATAACAGAGTATTCCATTAGAGTAATTTATATTTTAAAATAGATTATTAAAATGTGACAAAAAAATCATTAAAGATGTTGATATATTTGAAATATTAGATCATTTACTACCTGAAAAGATATTTACGAATATTCAAACTCATTATCAAAGTATATATATATATATATATATATTAATTTATTATTTATTATGTATTATAGTTGTTAAGAATATATATAACTTAACAGAAATTCCATCAAGAACATCTCAAATATTAATATCTTTATTAACAGATGAAGGAGATATAAAAAGTCAAAAAACATATGATCTTGAGAAACATGCAAAGATTATGTTTGCTATTGACTTATTCTTTCAGTATATTATTATTATTTAATATTTTATAGAGATATTCGTATGATAAGAGCAAAAGATTATGTTAAAAAATCAGATTTTCAACAAGATTTGAATGAAATTAAAGATAATTATACTTTTATATATAATAGTATGATAGTTACAAATAATGATACTCCAAAATGTATATATTGTTATTATATTATATTTATAGCTATTTATATGGATAATGAAACGAATTTATTATTTATTGTAAGTAAAAAAGTATATAATTTAAAGAGAAGAAGTGATGGAAATAAAGGATTATTAATTGATAGTAAACCAAATCAAAAAGTTCGTCGTATATATAATATATTGAGTAATAATAATAATAATTTCTAGCATTAGCTCCATCTCCACCTATTCATTTAAAACAACAAGATGGATCTCCAACAAGACCAAAATTAACATCAATAAAAAAGAAATTACAATATCATCCTCCTAATGAAGAATTAATCAACAGTAGAAATGAATTATTATATTCAGTTAAACCAACAAAATCAGATTTAATGAAAGCAATGAAACAGACGAAACATATGTTGAATAAAATCAATGAATTAATGTTAGTGTTGGTAGATATTGATCCAGAACATGATGATGTGGACGATTTACCACCAAGTAAGTTTCTTAAAGATGAAATTAAAAATATTTCAAACAAAACTAAAGAGGGAATTAAAGAGTTACAGAGTGTTAGTAATACATATGAACAGTATTATGTTTTAAATGATATTGAATCGTAATTATTAATTGAATTCTTATGTATATAATAATATATTAATTCATTTTCATATATGTATGTTTTTTTAACGTATAAAATAACATACTTATCATAAATTATATTATTATGAATGAAGAATTAACTAATTTAACTTTTCATTTGTAATTCTTTTGGATTCAACCCTTTCTTTGTTAATATTTTACTATAAAGATCTCTAATATCATAAATATAAATAAGTATAAGTATATACTCTGTTGAATCTACAAATTCTTTAATTGTTTCACCAAACTTCTGTTTCATCATATATTCAATATTATTATGACCTGCCTTTGGTACTTCATTAAATCTCCATCTATATTCTGGATTTATATTCTGCCACATTCTCTATTATATAACAATTATTATTAATTACATACTTTTGCATGCCATATTGGCACTAAACAATCGTCAATACCATGAATTATTGTTACTGGACATTCTACATACTTAATCTTCTCTAAATTATTAAAACTGTCTTTGCCAAATGTAAATCGATAATTCCAATGAAAACGAAATATACTGAGAAATGAGCATTGTAATACTAATCCTCTTGGAGGTGTACCTGCTTTAGATAATCTACTAGCTAAATATATGGAAGGACATCCTCCTATAGATCTACCCCATAAAATAATTCGTGAATAATTTATTTGCTTTTCTGATTGTAACCATGAATACATTGTGTCAATATTAGCATATATTTCTTCTTCTGATGTATGACCACTATTAATGAATATTATATATGTATATATATATAAGTTTATACGATGATCTGCCATACCCTGAATAATCATATCCACAAATATTCATATTTATAGTTCTGGCTAATCTTTTTAAAAATCTGTATGTACATGAATTATCTTCACCATTAGCATGTGAAAAAAGAATAGTATATTTTGATCCAACATCGATGAAAAATGCTCCTAAATGACCATCTTTTGTATGTCTATGTAATGTAAAAAGGTTAAAATAATACACTAAAAAATATGGACTTGAAGCAGTTGGATTTTCTGTTACATTATATCCTACTGGAGGTGCCTGGTACAAAATTTCATAATAAATATGAGAAATTTTAGATCCCATACGACAAATCCAGCAAAATGAAACAAAGGCTTGATGCTGATTTGTGAAAATTTAAACTTCTTTTTCAAATTACTCATTATCTATTACTTATTTGGAATTATAAATCTGTCTATAGCATATATTAAAATAGATATAAATGGTATTTTTATATTTTATTATGTAATATAGAATCAAGCAATAATTATTCATGTAACTGATGCAAATAGGAATATTAAAAGAGATTTTTCTTGTCCCAAAGATATTTTAATGAAAAATATGAAATATTTTGCTCCTTATGTAGAAAACGATTCAGATGACATAGATATAGCTGTTCATTGTGATATATATGTTTTTGATTGGTTAGTAAAATACATGTTAAATCCAGAAAATCCACCATCGCTTCGTATGATTTCTCTATTATTATTATGCATAGAAATATCTTCACTCATTTCTATTCTAATTTCATCCAATTTTCTTCAAATGGATAAACTAGTTGATCAGTGTCTGAAATATTTTTGTGAAAGAATAAATTCAATTGTTAAACTACCTTTAGATTTATCATGTATTAGTGATGAAATAGTTGATAAATTATGTAAAAAATTGAAAGATAGTCAATTGAACCATTTTATAGATAAAAAAGGAATATTTTCAGATAGAATTTATGAAACAAAAATCAATCAATTATTAGAAACTCATACATTTCTTAAATGTTCATTATGTAATAAAATATATACTTCTGATTTAAAAGACCTACATTGTAGTAATGCATTAAATCAAATTGATTATTATGGAAATAGTTTAATATTTCATTTACCACTTGCTGAATTCAACGGTAAAATATATTATAGCACTTTATTATCACATAATTACACAAAAGAGAAAATATATTGGATATTGTGGAGTGTTAGTCGGTATTTAAGGTATAAAATATTTATTATTTTAATATAAAAATAGATGTAGTTATTGCCATCAATATTTTCCAATTATTGATTATGAAAAGTGTAAATACCACCCTCGAAGCCCTATTTTATCAACAACAGACAATTCATTAAGATATCCATGTTGTGGTAGTATTTATATTAAACAAGATACTATTCCAAATGGATGTGCTTATAGAAATCATACAATTGAAAATAATGCTACAGAAATTTTGGATTGTTATAAAAAAAGAAGAAATGAGGTAGTAATAAACAATACCCCAGCTGAAGAGGAAGAAGATATTGCAATTGAAGAGGATGAAGATTATAGACCCACTAAGAGTAAGTCAGAAAGAGATTATTTGTTGGAATTCCGAACTTTTTATCAAAAACCTGTTCCAAGTAATTTTATTGATGATAAAGAAAAATTGGAACATTATCAAAAGACTGTTCAGTTGGAAGATGATATAAGAAGAATGGATCTTCTTAATCGCTATTTGCATAAACTTAGAAGAAGTAGACAATATGCAAATGCAGATATTTAATTACTATTTATATTCTAATTATTGAAATCTGTATGTTTATTTCAAATACATAATAATACATAATAATACATGTATTTATTTTTTAAATTTTAAATTGTTAATATGAACGACGACGTTCCAATTGTCACTAAAAGTTTAAATAACGAGACAAATTACACAGATGATAATGGTTTAGAGTATTATTATCTTTGTTTTTATCTATTCTGAATTTAGTCCATCTTACTGGAATCAAACAAAAGAAAAATTTCTCACTAGCATATCTTCATCAAAAGCAAATACAATTAGTATATTTTATTCTTTAAAATATAGACAACAAACTAATATCAACCATGAAACGTAAATGTAAAACTGCATCAGGTTCTAGTGATTGGATTGAAGTATAATATGTACATATTAAATAAAATAATAGGAAAAATACATTTTTGATTCTAATAGAGGATTAATAGAAATAATTAGTCCAGTATACTCTTTATATTATATATATCTGTAGGAAACAAATCAAATTACTGAAAGTATTCCCTTATCAACAATTTTATCAGTTACATCGTGGGATAATACGTCAGAAAAGAACAGATTTAATATTGTATATTTTTACACTGACTAATTTACAATTAAAATAGATATTTCGTAATGGTAAAATGTTTACAGTTGCTGCTACAGATGAAAATGGTATTTTTGTTTATTTTTATAACAATAAAATAGAATCAAAACAATGGGTAGATAGAATATTGAATGAATTAGAAAACAATAACCCAAAATTTGACTACATTGCTTCTTCAACAGATTCTGATACAAATATGATTAATAATGAAATAAAGTTCAAATCAACACCAGCAGTAGGTATTATTACACCAATTCCTACATATGGAACAATAAGAAATCCAACTGAAAATTCACCAGAATCAAACACAACAACAAGTGATAATTCAAATGAAATAAAGCCAAATAATGTCATTAACAATAACAATAATAATAGTAACACAAGTTTAATAAATAATAATAATAATAATATTAATAATATTAATAATAAAAATATTTTAACACCACAAACATCCATAGAATTATCCTATAAATCAGATATGGAGAATACATCCAATAATAACATTTTAAATCCATTACAATCAAATACAGTCAGTAACAATAATAGTAATATTAATAATATTAATTCAATTGGTCTTAATTTCAAACAACCTCTTCATATTCCTTCATTATATGGTAAAAGTGCATTTACAGTAGTCTCAGAAGATGAAAAAAGTTTATCGTCTTATAATCAACCAATCATAATCAAAGATGGATTAAGTACAAGAGCAACTTATATCCCTTCTATATCCTCACAAGGTGGAAGTATAACAGGATGTGAAGATATGAGAGAATTATTACCAAATGATAATCTTAAGAATAATATTGATTCTAATCTATTAATACAACAACTTAAACAATGCACAGAAGAAACAAAAAGAGAGAATGAGAGATTGAAACAGAAGTTACAAGCAAATGTATATTATTTTATTATATATTTAATTAATAGATAAATTCACCATCTTCCTACAGAAGTAATAACAATAATAATAGCGAGAATAATATAAGCAGTAACAGTATTAATAATAATCTAAACACTACAGTTAATACATCAACAAATAACAATAACTGTATATATATATATATATATATAATATTTATTCTTTATCTAAATTAGTATCAACATCAATACAAGGTAGTGTAAGTAATAGTAAATACACTTCATATCAAAAGGTATTTATATTTCTAAATATCTTTATAATAATAATTATAATAGAATAACCTTAAAAGTGATTCTTCTGACGTAAATGAATTGTCATATCCATATACATATGAAAGTGATATAAATGAAGTATAATTATATTTTATAATGAATTACTATAAATACAATAGTCTCCAGTAAAAATAAAGAAACATAAAATTACTAAAAAGAAAATAGTAAGGTCAAAATCAACAATAACACCAAGAAACACATTAAAGAAGTCAAATCTTTATTCAACAATGCATAGTGATATATCAAGAGGAGTAAAGAAAACAAAGAAATCACCTCGTGATAATAATGTTATAACACAAAAGTATTTCATTATTATTATTATATATATATATTTCTTAAATAGTTTATCTTCACAAATAGAATCAATTAAATCATATTATGATAATCAAATGAAATCAATGAAAAAAGACTTCAAAAAGAGACTTTTAGTATAAATCTAAATTGTTATTAATTGTATAGGAATTTGAAATGAAAATAAAACACTTATCTTCGATGAATGAAAGTGACAAAAAAGACTTAGTGTCAGTCTATGAATCAAAAATATCAGTCTTAGAGGCAAAGATACAGGAACTTCAACATCATAAACATGAATCAACAGAAAAGAAATCAAGTGATTCATCAAAGAAAGATGATATTATTAGACATTTGAAAGAAAAATGTAATGTATATTTCTACTTAATTTTTATATTTAATTATTGAATAGGAATTAACAATAGCATTAAAATCTAGTCAAGAACAAAATAAAAATGCAGCTAAAGAGAGAAATGATTTAACTAAAAGAATTGCTAGTTTGATGGTAGAAGTTGATAGAAATAGAAATATTTCCAGTACAGCCCATGTATATTTGTTATAAATGTGATTGTAATGATTATAGAAAGGAGATCCAGAATTAGAGAATCAATTGTCGTTAGCTAAAGAGAAAATTAATTATCTTGAATCTTTATTACAATCTAAACCTAGAAGTATATTTATTCTGATTTAATCTCTATAATTAATAGAAACTGAAAGCAAAAGATCAAAATCTGTCCCTAAAAAGAAGGTTAAGCATTTAATTAAATTGCATTAATTGTTTCAATAAATATTATCTCATCGTGTTTATATTTGTTCCATTTAATCTAAAAATATAGTCGTTTGAAAATGCAGATTAGAAATTTGTTGGGTTCTGTTGTCATATTGATTGGTTTAGGGATATTTGCATATCAAGTATCACATTGTGGTATTAAATTGTGGAAAAAAGTTTACTTACTACATCATACTGTATTTTCTGTATTTCATAAGATAGGAAACTATAAATCCAAGAATTGTAAATCCTGAATTAGACAATAAAATAGTTCATTTTTCTGTTGGAGCACCAAGAGTATAGTTATATTTGGAATTTGCTAGGCTCACGAAAGATATGAGTTAGAAGATGATATTCTTGGTTATTCATTTGCTGGACAATTGACTCTTAGAGAAGATGTTGAATATTGTCAATGGAATGAAGTAAAATCTGACAGTGGTGAAGTAACATACAAGAAAGGATGGTTTGATAAAGTTATACCATCGAGTAAATTCCAAAAATCTCATGAATATTATAATCCAAATAGAACTGATTATGCTTCACCGTATATTTTACTCATAATATGTATAATCAATAGATCTGAAAGAACAACAAGAAAAATGGCATGTTCTGCCTTTGATTTAGATGGTGAATTACTCTATGATGTTGTATATAAATACATAAATTAATAATATATAAAAATACATAGGCAAATGAAGAGACTCAATTTCGTGCATCAAATAATGACTTCTATGTTAAAACATTAAAGTTTGAAGCATATCAACAAGGATTTTTTTATATCACAGAAGATTATATATATAGTAAATACTCCAGAATTAGCGATTCAGATCAGTATTTAAATGATGAAGCAAAATTTTATGATTTGAATGATGAAGTGATAAAACAATTAAATGAGAATTGTCAAGCAGGAGATCTTAGAGTTAGACTATACACTCGATCTTTACCACCATTTATTACAATTGTTGGAGAACAACAGAATAGTAATATTGTGCCTCATAGAATAAATAATTCTGAATCATTCTTTATCGTTAAAGAAGGTGAAATAGAAATACCTCAATTGATTCATGAAATAACTTCAACTTGTGATAGCAAAGTATTTGATATGAGGTTATTATCATTTGTTGTTGTGTTTGTTGGATATATTATTTGTGGATCATCTTCAATTTATTTTTTTAAAGTATTTATTAATTATAATTATAACAATGTATATAGCATATACCATTAGTTCCAAGATCATTATTTGTTACGCCATTGGTTGTTAGTTGTATTGAATTATCCATTGAAATATATTTCTATTCAGTTGATGATATAAGGTTAGTGCCAATATTTGGATTTGAATTTTTATTCCCATTATTATCGTTGTTAATGTTAAATACTTTATGTAGATTATGGAAAGAATATAAATATCTAAAAAGTTTAAAACAAAAATCAGATTAATTATTATTTTTCTAGTTATTTAGATATTTTGTGTAAATTAAAAATAAAAAACAAACAATTATTAAAATAATGTATATAATTAATAATAATAATTTATATAAAATAAAATGCTCAGTTTGTCAGTAATATTTTGACTGTTACTTCTCCTTCTACTTTTTCATTTGAACATACTGTTAAACCAGCTATACCTTTGTTTTGACTTGATGTTAATGATTGAATTTCATCTGGTACATCTTCATTGATTATTTCATATGAATCATTTGGTTTTATATTGAAACTATCATCAAATGGTATGAATTTACATTCATTATTTGGTAGATTAACTTCAAACTTAAATGAGAAGAATGATACTGAACTAAACTTCATCAATTTGCCTTTAACTGGCTTTTTACCTATTGATATTCCTTTCTTATCAACTTTCATTCCACTATTCTTTGTACTGAACTTTATTGTTGTATTTTCATTTCCTTTCATTGCTATTTCACTTGAACTTGTTACATTTACCATTGATGCATTAAATAACATTACATTATCATTAACAGTGTTATTATTTATGGCAAATATTATCTTACTATCATTATTGGCTGCTTTTGATCTAAGTATAAGATTTCCTGCATTTGTACCATTATTACTACTACCTGCTGTTACATTAATAGACTTTGTAATATTTGAATTACCAATTATTATTGATGACTTTGTATTTCCAGCAGGTGTTGATATTACCATTGGATGTGATGAATTGGATATCAAAGTAATATTCTTTATGTCGATTTCTACATTTGTTGACTTAATAGACATATCTGAGACATTCATCTTTTTTATAGTATCTATTGAGAGTGTATTACTATTAATATCTGTTTCATTAGTCTTATTATTACCAATTTCTATTGATTCGGATTTTAATGATAGATCTACTTTATTTAATATCATTTCATTATTCTTCATCTTTAAGGATTTACTATTCATTATCAAAGATTCAGATTTTATTTCACTTTCGGAATTACTAATATTTAACTTAGATATATTCATTTTTAATTCTGATTTTATATTCATTTCGAATTTATTACTTCTCAATATACTTTCTTTATTATTCATCTTTATTTCATCATTTTCATTCATTTCAAGCTTATTCATCATCAATTTGGAACTAATCATTTCTATATCACCTCCTTCATTCTTACCTAATCCTCCTATCATTTCTACACCATTATTCACTAACAACTTGGAACTATTCAATCTTATTGAACCACTTTCTTTTATTCCTTTCACACTTTCAAATATTATTGAACCACTCACATCTAAACTATTTCCACTCTTCAATGACATATTATCATATTTCATTTCTATTCCTTCTTTTCCATTGGATTTCATATGAATTTCATCTTTACTCTTCATTTCGATTAAACCATTTTCATTCATTAATAACATTTTATTGGATTTCAATTCCATTCTATTGCAACTACTCAATTTCATCTTCATTTCTTCTACTTTTATTCTTAACTCTTTTGTATTTTCTTTTCCTATTTCGATTGACTTTGATCTCATTTTAATATTTCCAGCCATCTTCCATATTCTTTACATCCAATTTGTTTAAGTTTTCTATTAATATCTTCTTATTGATAATCTTAACAGAATTACTCAATGATTCATTTCCTAATATTATCCATTTTGAATTCATTTCAAATTTATTATCTTTTATATTCAATATCATTTCATTATTCTTCATCTTTAAGGATTTACTATTCATTATCAAAGATTCAGATTTTATTTCACTTTCGGAATTACTAATATTTAACTTAGATATATTCATTTTTAATTCTGATTTTATATTCATTTCGAATTTATTACTTCTCAATATACTTTCTTTATTATTCATCTTTATTTCATCATTTTCATTCATTTCAAGCTTATTCATCATCAATTTGGAACTAATCATTTCTATATCACCTCCTTCATTCTTACCTAATCCTCCTATCATTTCTACACCATTATTCACTAACAACTTGGAACTATTCAATCTTATTGAACCACTTTCTTTTATTCCTTTCACACTTTCAAATATTATTGAACCACTCACATCTAAACTATTTCCACTCTTTATGTAGATATTTCCTGATTTTGATGCATTTCTACCACTATTAAATACTATATCAGATTCTAAACTGTTTATTAGAACATTACCACCTTCTACACTCTTTATTGATATATTACTACTAACCATTTCTAACTTATCATTTACTATAGATATTCTGTCAGTATTTCTTGATCCAACATTAATTCTTTCACTCTTTATGTATATACTTCCATTTATTGATGTATTATTTGTACTAAATTTTATTGTATTATCTAATTCTCTTCTTCCAATTGTTGTGTAATTTGAATTAATATTCACTTTATCCACTTGTGATATAATCAACTTTTGTCCTAAAGATAAGAATCTGGAACTTGTGAAATTCATATTATTAACTGCCATTTTAATCTCATTTCCATCTATCAATATCTTTTCTTTACTAGCTATTAATATACTACTACTACTGTTGTTTCTACTAGAAATATTAAATCTTTTAACTATTAATTTCTATTCTTTCACTTTCTAGATAATTATTCTTTGATTGTATTACAATATCTCCTCTGATACTGGTTATGTTGATTTTCTTACTATTCATATTAACATTTCCTCCTATTGATCCTGATCCTGCTAATATATGCACTTTATCATCAATTGTAACTAATTCTGACATTTGTCTCTTATTTCCCATTATTATATCACCACTTCTTTCAATACCATTTGCAGTTATAAACATTATATCTCCAGCTTTCTTACCTGAACCAGTTTTGATATTGATTCTTCCATTCTCACCTTTATTTTCTATTATTACGCCTTTCTTACTCTTTTTATTTTCATTATTATTGAATAATGCACTTAAATCACTATTTTCATCAAGTATATTAGCATCATCAATATCTTTAAATTCATCAACTACATTATCATTTTCTAATCTCTGTAATATACTAAGATCTCTATCATTATTATTAATGCTATTATTATCTTCAGTTGTAGATGCTGATGTAGTATTTGTATTATTGTTTCTTTCTGCATTCAATATATTAGTCATCTGTACAATCCATGACTTTGTCAAACTATCAGAATTTTGACCAATTCTAATTGATCCACCATTATTTAAACCTGATCCTCCAATTATTGATATATTAGTAAGTCCATTGGTAGATGTTATATTGACTCTATCTGATGATAATAACAATGACTTTAATTGTTTATCATCCTTATTACCTATTACTACATTACTTGAATTTAATTTTATTACTTCAGTATATTTACTACCAATATTAAAATGTTTACTATTTAATGTAATATTACTACTATCAAATATAATATTTCCACTCATATTTACTTCTCCTGATATATTAAACTTAGAATATGTGGAGTTAACTGGAAGTGTTAACTTAATTTCTCCATTCTCAACATCATTAATTAAATTAGTAACACTACCATTAATAAAGGTATTATTTAAATTCAAACTCATTTACATTATTCTTCATCTTTAAGGATTTACTATTCATTATCAAAGATTCAGATTTTATTTCACTTTCGGAATTACTAATATTTAACTTAGATATATTCATTTTTAATTCTGATTTTATATTCATTTCGAATTTATTACTTCTCAATATACTTTCTTTATTATTCATCTTTATTTCATCATTTTCATTCATTTCAAGCTTATTCATCATCAATTTGGAACTAATCATTTCTATATCACCTCCTTCATTCTTACCTAATCCTCCTATCATTTCTACACCATTATTCACTAACAACTTGGAACTATTCAATCTTATTGAACCACTTTCTTTTATTCCTTTCACACTTTCAAATATTATTGAACCACTCACATCTAAACTATTTCCACTCCTTCAATGACATATTATCATATTTCATTTCTATTCCTTCTTTTCCATTGGATTTCATATGAATTTCACCACTTGATGATTTTGAATCGAAACTATGTAAGTAGATTTTACCATCATTATTGTCGATTATTATCTTTTTACTGCTTAATAGTATATGACTGTTTTTATTATTTTCTTTTATACCTATCTTTATTGAACCAATCTTTTCTGTTCCATTTCCACTTAATATATTCATTCTCTTACTAGATATTAACATATTTTCATTTCTTATTTTTATGGAACCAGATTTCTTAACAGATTCACCACTCTTTAATGATAACGATTTTGATAACATATGTAATAAACCATCTTTGGATGATAATTCGATTGAACTTCCATCTTCATTCAATTTACTATTACCACCTATTAAATGAAGATGACCTATCTCGTTATTTGAAGGATTTTGTAGTATTACATTCGAACCTACTATCGATATTGAACCACCTTTATTTCCTTTACCACCACTCATCGTTATTTGATTGATTTTCTTTGAATTCGTCTCAGATATTATTACATTTCCACTTTCTATTGAACCATAACCACCTAAAACAGTTAATGAACCA
The DNA here is from genome assembly GCA_002245135.1 of Proteromonas lacertae. NCBI lineage: Eukaryota > Bigyra > Opalinata > Proteromonadidae > Proteromonas > Proteromonas lacertae. The sequence goes on along the minus strand of NGBS01000894.1, from coordinate 28,557 downwards.
CTACCTATTAATGATAAACGATCACTCTTTATTGATTCACCTTCACCATTCTTTGAGCCACTTTCGATTTCGATACTTGACTCCACAGATTCTAATAACAAACTCTCAGAATCAATATTGAACGAATTATTACTATGTAATAAACTAGATTTTGAGGTTATTTCTATTGATTTGGATGAATTTAATAAGATTGAACCAGATAATATCATTGATGAACTATTTAATATTATTGTATTTGAAGATGATATTCTTGTTAACTTCTTACTTTCTATTGTTATTGATCCACCATTTTCAGAACTATTTCCACTTATTATTGATACTTTTTCGCCACTTAAGTTGGTAGATTTCTTGCTTCTTATTATTATATCACCTCCATTTAATTTACCTTTACCACTTTCCATTAAGATTTCTTTACTACTGATTATGTTCTTTAAACCACCATTTATTTCGATATTCTCACTCACATTTTTATTCTTGTTAGATTTACTTTCAATTCTTAATATTTCATTGGTTAGATTCATATTTCCATCTAATCTTAAATTACTTTGACTTAATCTCACTGAATTACTCAATGATTCATTTCCTAATATTATCCATTTTGAATTCATTTCAAATTTATTATCTTTTATATTCAACATCATTTCATTATTCTTCATCTTTAAGGATTTACTATTCATTATCAAAGATTCAGATTTTATTTCACTTTCGGAATTACTAATATTTAACTTAGATATATTCATTTTTAATTCTGATTTTATATTCATTTCTAATTTATTACTTCTCAATATACTTTCTTTATTATTCATCTTTATTTCATCATTTTCATTCATTTCAAGCTTATTCATCATCAATTTGGAACTAATCATTTCTATATCACCTCCTTCATTCTTACCTAATCCTCCTATCATTTCTACACCATTATTCACTAACAACTTGGAACTATTCAATCTTATTGAACCACTTTCTTTTATTCCTTTCACACTTTCAAATATTATTGAACCACTCACATCTAAACTATTTCCACTCTTCAATGACATATTATCATATTTCATTTCTATTCCTTCTTTTCCATTAGATTTCATATGAATTTCATCTTTACTCTTCATTTCAATTAAATCAGATTTCACTTTTATATCACCATTTACTTTAAATGTATTATTACTATTTAATAGAATACTATTACTTGATAATAATAATCGAGAATTGTCATTCTTATTATTCATATTTATCATTTCATAACCATCTATATTTATTGAAGAGTTAGATTTATTATCAGATTTTGTTGAGATTATTAATGACGAATTTCGAGATAAACTATTTCGTAAGATTAATGAATCACTCTTAATTATCATTTCATCTACTCTATTTTCGATCTTTGATGAAGATTTTAATGATATTTTCCCACTAGATAATTCAGTATTATCATTCAATATTGAATATCTTTCACTTGAGATTATTATTTCACCATTTTCATTTATCATTTCTAAAGATTTGCCTTTCATTTCATATTTACCATCTTTGGATCCTTTACCATTGGATAGTTTTATTGGATTTAGACTTGAGAATAATATTTCAGATCCATTAAATACGATTGATTTACCTGTCTTTGATTCAGATTTCATATTAAACATTATTGATCCACCATTTTCAGAACTATTTCCACTTATTATTGATACTTTTTCGCCACTTAAGTTGGTAGATTTCTTGCTTCTTATTATTATATCACCTCCATTTAATTTACCTTTACCACTTTCCATTAAGATTTCTTTACTACTGATTATGTTCTTTAAACCACCATTTATTTCGATATTCTCACTCACATTTTTATTCTTGTTAGATTTACTTTCAATTCTTAATATTTCATTGGTTAGATTCATATTTCCATCTAATCTTAAATTACTTTGACTTAATCTCACTGAATTACTCAATGATTCATTTCCTAATATTATCCATTTTGAATTCATTTCAAATTTATTATCTTTTATATTCAATATCATTTCATTATTCTTCATCTTTAAGGATTTACTAGTTCATTATCAAAGATTCAGATTTTATTTCACTTTCGGAATTACTAATATTTAACTTAGATATATTCATTTTTAATTCTGATTTTATATTCATTTCTGAATTTATTACTTCTCAATATACTTTCTTTATTATTCATCTTTATTTCATCATTTTCATTCATTTCAAGCTTATTCATCATCAATTTGGAACTAATCATTTCTATATCACCTCCTTCATTCTTACCTAATCCTCCTATCATTTCTACACCATTATTCACTAACAACTTGGAACTATTCAATCTTATTGAACCACTTTCTTTTATTCCTTTCACACTTTCAAATATTATTGAACCACTCACATCTAAACTATTTCCACTCTTCAATGACATATTATCATATTTCATTTCTATTCCTTCTTTTCCATTAGATTTCATATGAATTTCATCTTTACTCTTCATTTCGATTAAACCATTTTCATTCATTAATAACATTTTATTGGATTTCAATTCCATTCTATTGCAACTACTCAATTTCATCTTCATTTCTTCTACTTTTATTCTTAACTCTTTTGTATTTTCTTTTCCTATTTCGATTGACTTTGATCTCATTTTAATATTTCCAGCCATTTCCATATTCTTTACATCCAATTTGTTTAAGTTTTCTATTAATATCTTCTTATTGATTAATCTTAACAGAATTACTCAATGATTCATTTCCTAATATTATCCATTTTGAATTCATTTCAAATTTATTATCTTTTATATTCAATATCATTTCATTATTCTTCATCTTTAAGGATTTACTGTTCATTATCAAAGATTCAGATTTTATTTCACTTTCGGAATTACTAATATTTAACTTAGATATATTCATTTTTAATTCTGATTTTATATTCATTTCGAATTTATTACTTCTCAATATACTTTCTTTATTATTCATCTTTATTTCATCATTTTCATTCATTTCAAGCTTATTCATCATTAATTTGGAACTAATCATTTCTATATCACCTCCTTCATTCTTACCTAATCCTCCTATCATTTCTACACCATTATTCACTAACAACTTGGAACTATTCAATCTTATTGAACCACTTTCTTTTATTCCTTTCACACTTTCAAATATTATTGAACCACTCACATCTAAACTATTTCCACTCCTCAATGACATATTATCATATTTCATTTCTATTCCTTCTTTTCCATTGGATTTCATATGAATTTCACCACTTGATGATTTTGAATCGAAACTATGTAAGTAGATTTTACCATCATTATTGTCGATTATTATCTTTTTACTGCTTAATAGTATATGACTGTTTTTATTATTTTCTTTTATACCTATCTTTATTGAACCAATCTTTTCTGTTCCATTTCCACTTAATATATTCATTCTCTTACTAGATATTAACATATTTTCATTTCTTATTTTTATGGAACCAGATTTCTTAACAGATTCACCACTCTTTAATGATAACGATTTTGATAACATATGTAATAAACCATCTTTGGATGATAATTCGATTGAACTTCCATCTTCATTCAATTTACTATTACCACCTATTAAATGAAGATGACCTATCTCGTTATTTGAAGGATTTTGTAGTATTACATTCGAACCTACTATCGATATTGAACCACCTTTATTTCCTTTACCACCACTCATCGTTATTTGATTGATTTTCTTTGAATTCGTCTCAGATATTATTACATTTCCACTTTCTATTGAACCATAACCACCTAAAACAGTTAATGAACCACTACCTATTAATGATAAACGATCACTCTTTATTGATTCACCTTCACCATTCTTTGAGCCACTTTCGATTTCGATACTTGACTCCACAGATTCTAATAACAAACTCTCAGAATCAATATTGAACGAATTATTACTATGTAATAAACTAGATTTTGAGGTTATTTCTATTGATTTGGATGAATTTAATAAGATTGAACCAGATAATATCATTGATGAACTATTTAATATTATTGTATTTGAAGATGATATTCTTGTTAACTTCTTACTTTCTATTGTTATTGATCCACCATTTTCAGAACTATTTCCACTTATTATTGATACTTTTTCGCCACTTAAGTTGGTAGATTTCTTGCTTCTTATTATTATATCACCTCCATTTAATTTACCTTTACCACTTTCCATTAAGATTTCTTTACTACTGATTATGTTCTTTAAACCACCATTTATTTCGATATTCTCACTCACATTTTTATTCTTGTTAGATTTACTTTCAATTCTTAATATTTCATTGGTTAGATTCATATTTCCATCTAATCTTAAATTACTTTGACTTAATCTCACTGAATTACTCAATGATTCATTTCCTAATATTATCCATTTTGAATTCATTTCAAATTTATTATCTTTTATATTCAATATCATTTCATTATTCTTCATCTTTAAGGATTTACTGATTCATTATCAAAGATTCAGATTTTATTTCACTTTCGGAATTACTAATATTTAACTTAGATATATTCATTTTTAATTCTGATTTTATATTCATTTCGAATTTATTACTTCTCAATATACTTTCTTTATTATTCATCTTTATTTCATCATTTTCATTCATTTCAAGCTTATTCATCATCAATTTGGAACTAATCATTTCTATATCACCTCCTTCATTCTTACCTAATCCTCCTATCATTTCTACACCATTATTCACTAACAACTTGGAACTATTCAATCTTATTGAACCACTTTCTTTTATTCCTTTCACACTTTCAAATATTATTGAACCACTCACATCTAAACTATTTCCACTCTTCAATGACATATTATCATATTTCATTTCTATTCCTTCTTTTCCATTAGATTTCATATGAATTTCATCTTTACTCTTCATTTCGATTAAATCAGATTTCACTTTTATATCACCATTTACTTTAAATGTATTATTACTATTTAATAGAATACTATTACTTGATAATAATAATCGAGAATTGTCATTCTTATTATTCATATTTATCATTTCATAACCATCTATATTTATTGAAGAGTTAGATTTATTATCAGATTTTGTTGAGATTATTAATGACGAATTTCGAGATAAACTATTTCGTAAGATTAATGAATCACTCTTAATTATCATTTCATCTACTCTATTTTCGATCTTTGATGAAGATTTTAATGATATTTTCCCACTAGATAATTCAGTATTATCATTCAATATTGAATATCTTTCACTTGAGATTATTATTTCACCATTTTCATTTATCATTTCTAAAGATTTGCCTTTCATTTCATATTTACCATCTTTGGATCCTTTACCATTGGATAGTTTTATTGGATTTAGACTTGAGAATAATATTTCAGATCCATTAAATACGATTGATTTACCTGTCTTTGATTCAGATTTCATATTAAACATTATTGATCCACCATTTTCAGAACTATTTCCACTTATTATTGATACTTTTTCGCCACTTAAGTTGGTAGATTTCTTGCTTCTTATTATTATATCACCTCCATTTAATTTACCTTTACCACTTTCCATTAAGATTTCTTTACTACTGATTATGTTCTTTAAACCACCATTTATTTCGATATTCTCACTCACATTTTTATTCTTGTTAGATTTACTTTCAATTCTTAATATTTCATTGGTTAGATTCATATTTCCATCTAATCTTAAATTACTTTGACTTAATCTCACTGAATTACTCAATGATTCATTTCCTAATATTATCCATTTTGAATTCATTTCAAATTTATTATCTTTTATATTCAACATCATTTCATTATTCTTCATCTTTAAGGATTTACTATTCATTATCAAAGATTCAGATTTTATTTCACTTTCGGAATTACTAATATTTAACTTAGATATATTCATTTTTAATTCTGATTTTATATTCATTTCTAATTTATTACTTCTCAATATACTTTCTTTATTATTCATCTTTATTTCATCATTTTCATTCATTTCAAGCTTATTCATCATCAATTTGGAACTAATCATTTCTATATCACCTCCTTCATTCTTACCTAATCCTCCTATCATTTCTACACCATTATTCACTAACAACTTGGAACTATTCAATCTTATTGAACCACTTTCTTTTATTCCTTTCACACTTTCAAATATTATTGAACCACTCACATCTAAACTATTTCCACTCTTCAATGACATATTATCATATTTCATTTCTATTCCTTCTTTTCCATTAGATTTCATATGAATTTCACCTTCATTACCAACATGTAACTGTATATTACCATTCAATGATGATTTATCATTTATAATGTTTATGCTTCCCTTTATATTCTCTATTTTTACATTCTCTGATAATAATGACGTATTATTAGATTTTATTTCTATTTGTGAACTTTCTAATGATATTTTACCACCTTCATTTTGTTCAGATGTCTCGATATTTATATTTCCATTTTCTTCAACACCTTTTCCATTCAATAATGTTAATTTACCAGATATCAAAACATCACCTCCTTTGTTATTTATACTTGATCCTCCATGTACAGAAACCGAACTTGCTATGTCAGAATCACCAGTTTGCATTAATAATCTTCTACTTCTTAATAGTGTATTTCCTCCTGATTTAAGTGATTTACCTGCTTCTACAACAATTGATCCACCAGATATATTTATTGAGGCATTATCAACATAAACATGACCATTATTACTACCATTTTTTCCTGTTCCTGGTGTTAACACCATTGATCCTTCAACTTTTACATCTTTTCCTAAAAATATTGATCCACCTGCACCACTGTCGCTATCTTTAGCAGTAATAGCTATTTGTGATGTAGCTGCTGATATTAATTCATTTGTATTTTCAATTACAACAGATCCTACAGACACATTAATATTTGACTTAAATGTAGATGAATCAAAATTCATTGTATCTCCTAATGCTATTGTTGAGCCTGTAATACTTAACGTAGTTGATGTTATTTGTATTTCTGGGTTTGACTGGATTGTAAGAGCAGTTAGACTAACTGTTGTTTCACTTATTGACATAGTAGAAGCTGAAAGGTTAATTCCATTTGTTCCTGTAATAATATTACTATCTGAGCTAAGTGAAATTGAACCATAATTGACAGTAAATGTTGAAGTTGATGATAAACCTATTTCATTATTATTCTCTATTTTAAGCTCACTTACTGTTATTGTTCCTTCTGTAGATGATATGTCTATTGATCCACCTGTTGTAGCTGTTCCTGTTAATAATTCTATTGTTCCTACATTAACATTAATTTCACTAGTACCTCCATTCATAGTTATACTTCCACCAGTATTAGCAGTCATAGTAATTCCTTTGTTAATCACAACTTGTGATGATGATGAGATAGTCAATGTACTAGAGTCTACTGAGAATGAATTGATCATTGCACTAATACTAACACTTTGAATATTAATATTATCATTATTTATATTTAATTGGTTCATTTTAGTTGATGTTGTAATTGTACCATAACTATTAGTTGCAGCTGATTCAGTTGTTATTTCTACCAATTTTCCATTTGCAGTAATTGTAGTTGTTCCTAAAGATAATGATCCTGAAGATGCTAATATAGTTATTTTTTCTGTACCAGTTAATTTGGAAGTACCACTTAATAATATACTATTTGTAGCGCTAATAATATTGTTAGTAGAAGTTACAGTAATAGTCTGACTATCAACATTGATAGAATTTCCACTTAATGTAAAATCACTAGTAGTTACAAAATTCACAGTACCTGATGATAAACTAATAGAATTATCTATATCTACCAACTTCGATGGTTTTACATTTGCATAATTAGAATATATACTACCACTACCATCCATATTTACTTTTTGATTTCAATGTAATATCATTCGCTTTTATAAAACTATTAAAAGATATAGATCCCATTGTTGTTCCACTACCTACATCTAATGTCATTTCACTATTATTATTTGATGATAAACTATCTATTGATATAAATCCAGATGTAGATGCATCTCCAGTTGCCAATGTTACAGCTGATCCTAACATTAATTTTGACTTAACATCAATATATCCTCCTTTACTATCAGATAAACCACCTTTAACTTCTACTTTCACCACCAGTAAATAATAATGTTACCACCACTCAAATAGATATTTCCACTAGAGGTGGTATTATCAGCACTCTTTATTGTTATGGATCCACTACTTAAATTTATACCACTTCCACTAAATATTTCGATTGAACCACCATTTGTCTTACCAACGCCTCCAGTTATTTCAATACTTCCACTAGATATCAACACAGATCCACTACTACTTCCACTTCCACTTTCGATAGTTATTTTACCTCCAACTGATCCACTTCCACTTTTTATATTGATTGTTGAAAATTTCATGTCGATTGATTTTCCTTTTACATCAACCATTTCACTTTCCTTATTATTTGATAAAGATTCTAATGAGATTTTAGATTTACTTTCTATTGATATTGAACCACTACTTATTTCGATACTTCCACCACTTAAAGATATTGATCCACTATTTAACGATATTGTATTGCCAGTTAAAATTATTGTTCCACCTGATAATAAAATTTCACTATTTGCACTTCCCTCGATTTTTATCGATTCAGTATTACTTGTTGATAATTTATTGTCACTTTCTAAAGTAATTGATCCACTACTTCCATTATTATTATTTCCACTCTTTATTGATATTGATGCACTATTCATTTCGATTTTATTGTTATTCGAAAGTTTTATTAATCCACTAGATAACAACATTGATCCACCACTCAAATAGATATTTCCACTAGAGGTGGTATTATCAGCACTCTTTATTGTTATGGATCCACTACTTAAATTTATACCACTTCCACCAGATATTTCGATTGAACCACCATTTGTCTTACCAACGCCTCCAGTTATTTCAATACTTCCACTAGATATCAACACAGATCCACTACTACTTCCACTTCCACTTTCGATAGTTATTTTACCTCCAACTGATCCACTTCCACTTTTTATATTGATTGTTGAAAATTTCATGTCGATTGATTTTCCTTTTACATCAACCATTTCACTTTCCTTATTATTTGATAAAGATTCTAATGAGATTTTAGATTTACTTTCTATTGATATTGAACCACTACTTATTTCGATACTTCCACCACTTAAAGATATTGATCCACTATTTAACGATATTGTATTTGCCAGTTAAAATTATTGTTCCACTTGATAATAAAATATCTGGACTTTCTATCGAGATTTTTGGTTTGGGATTTTAATTCGATTTTATCACCTTCTAATTTCATATCAGCACTTTCAAATATTAATTTATCTTTTGATTCTATATTTATTAGTCCACTTGTTATTGATAATTTATTGTCACTTTCTAAAGTAATTGATCCACTACTTCCATTATTATTATTTCCACTCTTTATTGATATTGATGCACTATTCATTTCGATTTTATTGTTATTCGAAAGTTTTATTAATCCACTAGATAACAACATTGATCCACCACTCAAATAGATATTTCCACTAGAGGTGGTATTATCAGCACTCTTTATTGTTATGGATCCACTACTTAAATTTATACCTTCCACCTAGATATTTCGATTGAACCACCATTTGTCTTACCAACGCCTCCAGTTATTTCAATACTTCCACTAGATATCAACACAGATCCACTACTACTTCCACTTCCACTTTCGATAGTTATTTTACCTCCAACTGATCCACTTCCACTTTTTATATTGATTGTTGAAAATTTCATGTCGATTGATTTTCCTTTTACATCAACCATTTCACTTTCCTTATTATTTGATAAAGATTCTAATGAGATTTTAGATTTACTTTCTATTGATATTGAACCACTACTTATTTCGATACTTCCACCACTTAAAGATATTGATCCACTATTTAACGATATTGTATTGCCAGTTAAAATTATTGTTTCACCTGATAATAAAATATCGTTGGATGTAATATCAGATTTATTATTTTTTATTTCCATAAATTCTTGATTTTTCATATTTATAGTACTACCATTTATTGTTATTGTACTTCCACTTAAGAATATTGATCCAGATACACTAGATGATGATCCACTCTTTATATTAATTTCATTTTGAGCTTTTACTTCATTCAGTTTGGATAAATTAATTGAACCAGTATTAGCATCACTAGCACCACTTTCGATTATAAAGTCTTTACTACTACTTCCTTTAATATTTATATTGTCACTTTCTAAAGTAATTGATCCACTACTTCCATTATTATTATTTCCACTCTTTATTGATATTGATGCACTATTCATTTCGATTTTATTGTTATTCGAAAGTTTTATTAATCCACTAGATAACAACATTGATCCACCACTCAAATAGATATTTCCACTAGAGGTGGTATTATCAGCACTCTTTATTGTTATGGATCCACTACTTAAATTTATACCTTCCACCAGATATTTCGATTGAACCACCATTTGTCTTACCAACGCCTCCAGTTATTTCAATACTTCCACTAGACATAAACACAGATCCACTACTACTTCCACTTCCACTTTCGATAGTTATTTTACCTCCAACTGATCCACTTCCACTTTTTATATTGATTGTTGAAAATTTCATGTCGATTGATTTTCCTTTTACATCAACCATTTCACTTTCCTTATTATTTGATAAAGATTCTAATGAGATTTTAGATTTACTTTCTATTGATATTGAACCACTACTTATTTCGATACTTCCACCACTTAAAGATATTGATCCACTATTTAACGATATTGTATTGCCAGTTAAAATTATTGTTCCACTTGATAATAAAATTTCACTATTTGCACTTCCCTCGATTTTTATCGATTCAGTATTACTTGTTGATAATTTATTGTCACTTTCTAAAGTAATTGATCCACTACTTCCATTATTATTATTTCCACTCTTTATTGATATTGATGCACTATTCATTTCGATTTTATTGTTATTCGAAAGTTTTATTAATCCACTAGATAACAACATTGATCCACCACTCAAATAGATATTTCCACTAGAGGTGGTATTATCAGCACTCTTTATTGTTATGGATCCACTACTTAAATTTATACCACTTCCACTAAATATTTCGATTGAACCACCATTTGTCTTACCAACGCCTCCAGTTATTTCAATACTTCCACTAGATATCAACACAGATCCACTACTACTTCCACTTCCACTTTCGATAGTTATTTTACCTCCAACTGATCCACTTCCACTTTTTATATTGATTGTTGAAAATTTCATGTCGATTGATTTTCCTTTTACATCAACCATTTCACTTTCCTTATTATTTGATAAAGATTCTAATGAGATTTTAGATTTACTTTCTATTGATATTGAACCACTACTTATTTCGATACTTCCACCACTTAAAGATATTGATCCACTATTTAACGATATTGTATTTCCAGTTAAAATTATTGTTCCACTTGATAATAAAATATCTGGACTTTCTATCGAGATTTTTGGTTTGGATTTTAATTCGATTTTATCACCTTCTAATTTCATATCAGCACTTTCAAATATTAATTTATCTTTTGATTCTATATTTATTAGTCCACTTGTTATTGATAATTTATTGTCACTTTCTAAAGTAATTGATCCACTACTTCCATTATTATTATTTCCACTCTTTATTGATATTGATGCACTATTCATTTCGATTTTATTGTTATTCGAAAGTTTTATTAATCCACTAGATAACAACATTGATCCACCACTCAAATAGATATTTCCACTAGAGGTGGTATTATCAGCACTCTTTATTGTTATGGATCCACTACTTAAATTTATACCTTCCACCAGATATTTCGATTGAACCACCATTTGTCTTACCAACGCCTCCAGTTATTTCAATACTTCCACTAGATATCAACACAGATCCACTACTACTTCCACTTCCACTTTCGATAGTTATTTTACCTCCAACTGATCCACTTCCACTTTTTATATTGATTGTTGAAAATTTCATGTCGATTGATTTTCCTTTTACATCAACCATTTCACTTTCCTTATTATTTGATAAAGATTCTAATGAGATTTTAGATTTACTTTCTATTGATATTGAACCACTACTTATTTCGATACTTCCACCACTTAAAGATATTGATCCACTATTTAACGATATTGTATTGCCAGTTAAAATTATTGTTCCACCTGATAATAAAATATCGTTGGATGTAATATCAGATTTATTATTTTTTATTTCCATAAATTCTTGATTTTTCATATTTATAGTACTACCATTTATTGTTATTGTACTTCCACTTAAGAATATTGATCCAGATACACTAGATGATGATCCACTCTTTATATTAATTTCATTTTGAGCTTTTACTTCATTCAGTTTGGATAAATTAATTGAACCAGTATTAGCATCACTAGCACCACTTTCGATTATAAAGTCTTTACTACTACTTCCTTTAATATTTATATTGTCACTTTCTAAAGTAATTGATCCACTACTTCCATTATTATTATTTCCACTCTTTATTGATATTGATGCACTATTCATTTCGATTTTATTGTTATTCGAAAGTTTTATTAATCCACTAGATAACAACATTGATCCACCACTCAAATAGATATTTCCACTAGAGGTGGTATTATCAGCACTCTTTATTGTTATGGATCCACTACTTAAATTTATACCACTTCCACTAAATATTTCGATTGAACCACCATTTGTCTTACCAACGCCTCCAGTTATTTCAATACTTCCACTAGACATCAACACAGATCCACTACTGATACTTCCATTTCCACTTTCGATAGTTATTTTACCTCCAACTGATCCACTTCCACTTTTTATATTAACAGTGGAGAATTTTATGTTGATTGAACCACTTGTTGATTTACCACTTCCACTTTTTATATTTATTATTCCACTACTTTTCACTACTATCTTTACTTAAAATATCAGTTTTATCTACTCCTTCAATTATTATTGAACCACCTATTTCATTACTAGATGAACCACCTTCTATTAAGATTGAACCATTACTTGATTCTAATTTTACTAATCCATTTGATCCACTTAATATCATTATTGAACCACCTTCAGCATTACTTGTTCCACTTCTTAAAAATATTGATCCACTTGTTGAATTAGCACCAGATCCAATTCCACCTTTTATTAATATACTACCAGATTTATCAGTTATACTGATTTTACCTCCATTTCCACTTTTTAACGTTATTTCATCATCACCACTTACAGATATTGTTCCACTACTTAACAAAATTTCACCTATTGTTGTTACACTGGATCCACTAGAGATTTTTATCGTTGAACCACTTATTATACTACTTGATTTACTGGATAATTTTATTATACCACCTTCAGTTACACTTGAACCACCTGACATTGATATTTCATTTTGGGATTTTATAGTCATTGAATCAGAATATAATTGAATTGAACCTGCATTTTTACTATCACCACTTATTAATCGTATATGACCACTTATCGTATTGGATTTACTATTCATTTTTATTTCTTTATCACTTGTTAATAATATCGAACCAGATTCATTTATACCACCACTTTCCATCAATATTGAACCACCTGTCTTAGAACTATTTCCACTTATTATTAAGATTGAACCACTTTTACTATTTCCATTAATTAATATTTCACCACTTAATGTTTACACCACTTCCACTTTCTAGCTTTAATAATCCACCTTTATTTCCTCCACTTCCACTGGATATATTGATTATTTTATTACTTTTTAATGAGATTAAACCACCTTCACTTAAACCATTACCTCCAGTTATGGAGATTGAGCCAATTGTACTTCCATTTCCACTTGAGATTTCGATATTATCATTCTTACTAGATATTTCAATTAATCCACCATTACTTCCACTACTTGATCCACTTTCTATTAATAGTTCTTCTTCACTATTCATTCTTACTGTTATTGATTCAGTATTTGAACTTTCGATTAGTATTGAACCACTTGTACTAACACCTTTACTTGAAAATTTACTTTCATTCTCGGAATTTATATTCAATGACCTTCCATTTATTGTTATACTTCCATCATTTCCTTTCATTCTTATTAAACCATTTTCATTATCACCAATCAACATTATTGAACCACCTTCAACTCCACTTCCACTTAATAAACTCATTGAACCACTACTTAATAAAATACTACCAACTGTATTTACATTACCACCACCTAAACTACTTATTAAGATTGAACCACTTTCTTTACCACTTCCACTTATTAAATTGATTGTACTACTACTTAATAAGATTTTACTATCGCTTGATTCACCTTTACCATTTTCTATCAATATTGAACCACCTGTACCATTATCACTACTTCCTACTTTGATTTTTATATCATTCAAACTTATTAAATTGATTGAACCACTTTCTAAACCACTTCCACTTTCAAATACTATTGAACCACTTGTACTACTTTTACCACTTTTCAATTCTATCAGATTATTTCCTATTATTTCGATTGAACCAGATCCACTAACAGTTGATAGTTTTATTATTCCACCTTCATTTCCATCACTATTATTTCCACTGTTCATTTTGATTTTATTACTTCTTAATAATATTGAACCAGATTCACCTATTGATTCTCCTGGAATTGACAATTCAATTGATCCACTTGTTGTGGATGAACTTCTAGTCTTTATTAATATTGAACCACTTTTACTATCTCCATTTCCATTACTTATTTCGATTGAACCACCATTTGTCTTACCAACGCCTCCAATTATTTCAATACTTCCACTAGACATCAACACAGATCCACTACTACTTCCACTTCCACTTTCGATAGTTATTTTACCTCCAACTGATCCACTTCCACTTTTTATATTAACAGTGGAGAATTTTATGTTGATTGAACCACTTGTTGATTTACCACTTCCACTTTTTATATTTATTAATCCACTACTTTCACTACTATCTTTACTTAAAATATCAGTTTTATCTACTCCTTCAATTATTATTGAACCACCTATTTCATTACTAGATGAACCACCTTCTATTAAGATTGAACCATTACTTGATTCTAATTTTACTAATCCATTTGATCCACCTAATATCATTATTGAACCACCTTCATCAGTAGTAGTTGATGTAGATTTAATAAAAACAGATCCACTTGTTGTTGATCCAATTCCAGCTACTACATGTATATTACCATATGTAGTTCCAGAACCAGTATTTAGTTTTATATCTCCATTTGAAGTGTTAATTAATATATTTCCTTTAGTAGTTTCAATACTAATACTTCCAGATGTATTATTTCCATCACCAGTAATAACATTCAATTCATTAGTAGCATTCATATCAACATCTCCATTAGCAGATGATATAACAATACTTCCTCCATCTGTTTTGCCATTACCAGTTTTTATATTAACATTACTACCAAGGAGAGTTATTGATCCAGATGTATCAGATTTACCTATATTCATTTTAATATCACCTGATTCATCACCACTTTTAGAGTTTATACTAATAATTCCTTTTGATGTTTTGAAAATAACATTACTACCTTTAACAGTTGATTTTCCTCCATTAATAGATATACTACCACTTGATAAAATAATACTTCCACTAGCATCAGATCCAATACTATTACCAGTTTTAAATTCAATTTTTCCAGAATTATTATTACCTTTACCAGACTGAACTTCAAAAAATGTTTTTGAAGAAACTATAATTTCATTGGCATTAGAAGAACTTTCGATTAGTATTGAACCACTTGTACTAACACCTTTACTTGAAAATTTACTTTCATTCTCGGAATTTATATTCAATGACCTTCCATTTATTGTTATACTTCCATCATTTCCTTTCATTCTTATTAAACCATTTTCATTATCACCAATCAACATTATTGAACCACCTTCAACTCCACTTCCACTTAATAAACTCATTGAACCACTACTTAATAAAATACTACCAACTGTATTTACATTACCACCACCTAAACTACTTATTAAGATTGAACCACTTTCTTTACCACTTCCACTTATTAAATTGATTGTACTACTACTTAATAAGATTTTACTATCGCTTGATTCACCTTTACCATTTTCTATCAATATTGAACCACCTGTACCATTATCACTACTTCCTACTTTGATTTTTATATCATTCAAACTTATTAAATTGATTGAACCACTTTCTAAACCACTTCCACTTTCAAATACTATTGAACCACTTGTACTACTTTTACCACTTTTCAATTCTATCAGATTATTTCCTATTATTTCGATTGAACCAGATCCACTAACAGTTGATAGTTTTATTATTCCACCTTCATTTCCATCACTATTATTTCCACTGTTCATTTTGATTTTATTACTTCTTAATAATATTGAACCAGATTCACCTATTGATTCTCCTGGAATTGACAATTCAATTGATCCACTTGTTGTGGATGAACTTCCAGTCTTTATTAATATTGAACCACTTTTACTATCTCCATTTCCATTACTTATTTCGATTGAACCACCATTTGTCTTACCAACGCCTCCAGTTATTTCAATACTTCCACTAGACATCAACACAGATCCACTACTGATACTTCCACTTCCACTTTCGATAGTTATTTTACCTCCAACTGATCCACTTCCACTTTTTATATTAACAGTGGAGAATTTTATGTCGATTGAACCACTTGTTGATTTACCACTTCCACTTTTTATATTTATTATTCCACTACTTTTACTACTATCTTTACTTAAAATATCAGTTTTATCTACTCCTTCAATTATTATTGAACCACCTATTTCATTACTAGATGAACCACCTTCTATTAAGATTGAACCATCACTTGATTCTAATTTTACTAATCCATTTGATCCACCTAATATCATTATTGAACCACCATCAGCATTACTTGTTCCACTTCTTAAAAATATTGATCCACTGGTAGTTGATCCAATTCCTGATAATAATGATATTGTGGAAGTTTTGATATTTAATTCATTTTTACTATCAATTTCAATATATCCACTTTTATCACTACCATCATTAGTCAAAATTTTAATATTACCATTAGTAATTGAAACAGTACTACTATTCATATATATATCACCACCGGTTGTCGCTTCACCATTACCACTCATAATAGTAATTGAACCAGTTTGTGTAACTGCACTTCCTGTGTATATATTAATATCTTTATGTAGTATATTAATAGAACCACTATATTCAGCACTTCCAGTATTAATATTCAAATTATTACTAACAATATTTAGAGTATTAGCATCAATATATATAGATCCAGATTTTAATGCATTACCAGTACTGAATTTCACTTTACTATTTCCTATTATTTCGATTGAACCAGATCCACTAACAGTTGATAGTTTTATTATTCCACCTTCATTTCCATCACTATTATTTCCACTGTTCATTTTGATTTTATTACTTCTTAATAATATTGAACCAGATTCACCTATTGATTCTCCTGGAATTGACAATTCAATTGATCCACTTGTTGTGGATGAACTTCTAGTCTTTATTAATATTGAACCACTTTTACTATCTCCATTTCCATTACTTATTTCGATTGAACCACCATTTGTCTTACCAACGCCTCCAATTATTTCAATACTTCCACTAGACATCAACACAGATCCACTACTACTTCCACTTCCACTTTCGATAGTTATTTTACCTCCAACTGATCCACTTCCACTTTTTATATTAACAGTGGAGAATTTTATGTTGATTGAACCACTTGTTGATTTACCACTTCCACTTTTTATATTTATTAATCCACTACTTTTACTACTATCTTTACTTAAAATATCAGTTTTATCTACTCCTTCAATTATTATTGAACCACCTATTTCATTACTAGATGAACCACCTTCTATTAAGATTGAACCATTACTTGATTCTAATTTTATTAATCCATTTGATCCACCTTAATATCATTATTGAACCACCTTCAGCATTACTTGTTCCACTTCTTAAAAATATTGATCCACTTGTTGAATTAGCACCAGATCCAATTCCACCTTTTATTAATATACTACCAGATTTATCAGTTATACTGATTTTACCTCCATTTCCACTTTTTAACGTTATTTCATCATCACCACTTACAGATATTGTTCCACTACTTAACAAAATTTCACCTATTGTTGTTACACTGGATCCACTAGAGATTTTTATCGTTGAACCACTTATTATACTACTTGATTTACTGGATAATTTTATTATACCACCTTCAGTTACACTTGAACCACCTGACATTGATATTTCATTTTGGGATTTTATAGTCATTGAATCAGAATATAATTGAATTGAACCTGCATTTTTACTATCACCACTTATTAATCGTATATGACCACTTATCGTATTGGATTTACTATTCATTTTTATTTCTTTATCACTTGTTAATAATATCGAACCAGATTCATTTATACCACCACTTTCCATCAATATTGAACCACCTGTCTTAGAACTATTTCCACTTATTATTAAGATTGAACCACTTTTACTATTTCCATTAATTAATATTTCACCACTTAATGTTTCACCACTTCCACTTTCTAGCTTTAATAATCCACCTTTATTTCCTCCACTTCCACTGGATATATTGATTATTTTATTACTTTTTAATGAGATTAAACCACCTTCACTTAAACCATTACCTCCAGTTATGGAGATTGAGCCAATTGTACTTCCATTTCCACTTGAGATTTCGATATTATCATTCTTACTAGATATTTCAATTAATCCACCATTACTTCCACTACTTGATCCACTTTCTATTAATAGTTCTTCTTCACTATTCATTCTTACTGTTATTGATTCAGTATTTGAACTTTCGATTAGTATTGAACCACTTGTACTAACACCTTTACTTGAAAATTTACTTTCATTCTCGGAATTTATATTCAATGACCTTCCATTTATTGTTATACTTCCATCATTTCCTTTCATTCTTATTAAACCATTTTCATTATCACCAATCAACATTATTGAACCACCTTCAACTCCACTTCCACTTAATAAACTCATTGAACCACTACTTAATAAAATACTACCAACTGTATTTACATTACCACCACCTAAACTACTTATTAAGATTGAACCACTTTCTTTACCACTTCCACTTATTAAATTGATTGTACTACTACTTAATAAGATTTTACTATCGCTTGATTCACCTTTACCATTTTCTATCAATATTGAACCACCTGTACCATTATCACTACTTCCTACTTTGATTTTTATATCATTCAAACTTATTAAATTGATTGAACCACTTTCTAAACCACTTCCACTTTCAAATACTATTGAACCACTTGTACTACTTTTACCACTTTTCAATTCTATCAGATTATTTCCTATTATTTCGATTGAACCAGATCCACTAACAGTTGATAGTTTTATTATTCCACCTTCATTTCCATCACTATTATTTCCACTGTTCATTTTGATTTTATTACTTCTTAATAATATTGAACCAGATTCACCTATTGATTCTCCTGGAATTGACAATTCAATTGATCCACTTGTTGTGGATGAACTTCTAGTCTTTATTAATATTGAACCACTTTTACTATCTCCATTTCCATTACTTATTTCGATTGAACCACCATTTGTCTTACCAACGCCTCCAATTATTTCAATACTTCCACTAGACATCAACACAGATCCACTACTAACTTCCACTTCCACTTTCGATAGTTATTTTACCTCCAACTGATCCACTTCCACTTTTTATATTAACAGTGGAGAATTTTATGTTGATTGAACCACTTGTTGATTTACCACTTCCACTTTTTATATTTATTAATCCACTACTTTCACTACTATCTTTACTTAAAATATCAGTTTTATCTACTCCTTCAATTATTATTGAACCACCTATTTCATTACTAGATGAACCACCTTCTATTAAGATTGAACCATTACTTGATTCTAATTTTACTAATCCATTTGATCCACTTAATATCATTATTGAACCACCTTCAGCATTACTTGTTCCACTTCTTAAAAATATTGATCCACTTGTTGAATTAGCACCAGATCCAATTCCACCTTTTATTAATATACTACCAGATTTATCAGTTATACTGATTTTACCTCCATTTCCACTTTTTAACGTTATTTCATCATCACCACTTACAGATATTGTTCCACTACTTAACAAAATTTCACCTATTGTTGTTACACTGGATCCACTAGAGATTTTTATCGTTGAACCACTTATTATACTACTTGATTTACTGGATAATTTTATTATACCACCTTCAGTTACACTTGAACCACCTGACATTGATATTTCATTTTGGGATTTTATAGTCATTGAATCAGAATATAATTGAATTGAACCTGCATTTTTACTATCACCACTTATTAATCGTATATGACCACTTATCGTATTGGATTTACTATTCATTTTTATTTCTTTATCACTTGTTAATAATATCGAACCAGATTCATTTATACCACCACTTTCCATCAATATTGAACCACCTGTCTTAGAACTATTTCCACTTATTATTAAGATTGAACCACTTTTACTATTTCCATTAATTAATATTTCACCACTTAATGTTTCACCACTTCCACTTTCTAGCTTTAATAATCCACCTTTATTTCCTCCACTTCCACTGGATATATTGATTATTTTATTACTTTTTAATGAGATTAAACCACCTTCACTTAAACCATTACCTCCAGTTATGGAGATTGAGCCAATTGTACTTCCATTTCCACTTGAGATTTCGATATTATCATTCTTACTAGATATTTCAATTAATCCACCATTACTTCCACTACTTGATCCACTTTCTATTAATAGTTCTTCTTCACTATTCATTCTTACTGTTATTGATTCAGTATTTGAACTTTCGATTAGTATTGAACCACTTGTACTAACACCTTTACTTGAAAATTTACTTTCATTCTCGGAATTTATATTCAATGACCTTCCATTTATTGTTATACTTCCATCATTTCCTTTCATTCTTATTAAACCATCTTCATTATCACCAATCAACATTATTGAACCACCTTCAACTCCACTTCCACTTAATAAACTCATTGAACCACTACTTAATAAAATACTACCAACTGTATTTACATTACCACCACCTAAACTACTTATTAAGATTGAACCACTTTCTTTACCACTTCCACTTATTAAATTGATTGTACTACTACTTAATAAGATTTTACTATCGCTTGATTCACCTTTACCATTTTCTATCAATATTGAACCACCTGTACCATTATCACTACTTCCTACTTTGATTTTTATATCATTCAAACTTATTAAATTGATTGAACCACTTTCTAAACCACTTCCACTTTCAAATACTATTGAACCACTTGTACTACTTTTACCACTTTTCAATTCTATCAGATTATTTCCTATTATTTCGATTGAACCAGATCCACTAACAGTTGATAGTTTTATTATTCCACCTTCATTTCCATCACTATTATTTCCACTGTTCATTTTGATTTTATTACTTCTTAATAATATTGAACCAGATTCACCTATTGATTCTCCTGGAATTGACAATTCAATTGATCCACTTGTTGTGGATGAACTTCTAGTCTTTATTAATATTGAACCACTTTTACTATCTCCATTTCCATTACTTATTTCGATTGAACCACCATTTGTCTTACCAACGCCTCCAATTATTTCAATACTTCCACTAGACATCAACACAGATCCACTACTACTTCCACTTCCACTTTCGATAGTTATTTTACCTCCAACTGATCCACTTCCACTTTTTATATTAACAGTGGAGAATTTTATGTTGATTGAACCACTTGTTGATTTACCACTTCCACTTTTTATATTTATTAATCCACTACTTTCACTACTATCTTTACTTAAAATATCAGTTTTATCTACTCCTTCAATTATTATTGAACCACCTATTTCATTACTAGATGAACCACCTTCTATTAAGATTGAACCATCACTTGATTCTAATTTTATTAATCCATTTGATCCACCTAATATCATTATTGATCCTGCTTCTGGACCACTACCAGCAGTCAAATTTAAGTAATCAACAACAAATGATATACTTCCTGATTTATTAGTGGCATCACTTACTTTAAATATCACATCCCCTGTTTTATCACCTGATCCACTTTTAATATTAACATCACTACTAGTTGTTTGTACATATATTGACCCACCTGTAGTTTTATCAGGCAGAATATTTAATGATATATCATTTTTATAACCATTTTTAGTTTCAAAATTCACCGATCCTTGATTATTTCCAGATCCAATTGCTATATTAATTGATCCTCCTATTGGGCCACTTCCTGATTTTATATTCAATGTATTAGCAATAAGAAGAATTGAACCAGTTTCATGTGCATCACTTGTAGAAGATGTGCTAATTCTAATAATTCCAGATTCAGTAGCACTACCAGTTATAATTTCTATATTTTCTTCTGTTGAGGAGAGTAAAACATTTCCACCTGTTTTTCCTGATCCACTTTTTATAGATATAGAACCAGATTGAAGTAAAATTGACCCAACTGTGTTATTTTCATTTGTACTTATAAATATTGATCCAGAAGTATTACCAAATCCACTAACTATACTCAATTTATCACTAGATTTTATATTTATCTCACCAGAAGTTAAAGCATTATTATCTTTACTACTAATTAGTATACTTCCGCTAGTTGATTCACCACGAGTAGCGATATTCGTATAGTCTTCAGCATTTATAACAATAGAGCCAGCAGTACTTGTTGAACTTCCTACAATAAAATTAATACTTCCATCATTTCCTTTCATTCTTATTAAACCATTTTCATTATCACCAATCAACATTATTGAACCACCTTCAACTCCACTTCCACTTAATAAACTCATTGAACCACTACTTAATAAAATACTACCAACTGTATTTACATTACCACCACCTAAACTACTTATTAAGATTGAACCACTTTCTTTACCACTTCCACTTATTAAATTGATTGTACTACTACTTAATAAGATTTTACTATCGCTTGATTCACCTTTACCATTTTCTATCAATATTGAACCACCTGTACCATTATCACTACTTCCTACTTTGATTTTTATATCATTCAAACTTATTAAATTGATTGAACCACTTTCTAAACCACTTCCACTTTCAAATACTATTGAACCACTTGTACTACTTTTACCACTTTTCAATTCTATCAGATTATTTCCTATTATTTCGATTGAACCAGATCCACTAACAGTTGATAGTTTTATTATTCCACCTTCATTTCCATCACTATTATTTCCACTGTTCATTTTGATTTTATTACTTCTTAATAATATTGAACCAGATTCACCTATTGATTCTCCTGGAATTGACAATTCAATTGATCCACTTGTTGTGGATGAACTTCCAGTCTTTATTAATATTGAACCACTTTTACTATCTCCATTTCCATTACTTATTTCGATTGAACCACCATTTGTCTTACCAACGCCTCCAATTATTTCAATACTTCCACTAGACATCAACACAGATCCACTACTGATACTTCCACTTCCACTTTCGATAGTTATTTTACCTCCAACTGATCCACTTCCACTTTTTATATTAACAGTGGAGAATTTTATGTTGATTGAACCACTTGTTGATTTACCACTTCCACTTTTTATATTTATTATTCCACTACTTTCTACTACTATCTTTACTTAAAATATCAGTTTTATCTACTCCTTCAATTATTATTGAACCACCTATTTCATTACTAGATGAACCACCTTCTATTAAGATTGAACCATTACTTGATTCTAATTTTATTAATCCATTTGATCCACCTAATATCATTATTGAACCACCTTCAGCATTACTTGTTCCACTTCTTAAAAATATTGATCCACTTGGTAATTAGCACAGATCCAATTCCACCTTTTATTAATATACTACCAACATAGCTCTTATTATTAGTATTAATCAATATTGATCCAGCATTACCACCACTACCACTCTTGAAACTTATTATGCCACTTTTACTACCACTACCTGTTTCTACTTTTATATATCCAGATTCACTTCCTGTTCCAGTCTCTATTAATATTGTTCCACCTGTTGTTGCTGAACCAGTTTCAATTGTTATTGATCCACTACTTGTCACAGCATCACTTGATTGGATTAATAAATTTGTATTAGCTGAAATTTCTATATCTCCACTTGTACTTGCTTTACCTGTAGCTATTCTTACCAAACCTGATGCTTTATTACTTGTTCCAGTAGATAGTGATATTGTACCTGTACTTAGATTAATATTTCCACCAATATTAGCTGTTCCACCTAATATATGAATCGAACCAGATAAAGTGCCAGTTCCAGTATTGAAGTTGATTGTATTATTCTTATTGTTGATTAATATATAACCACCAGATAATAATGATTTTCCTGCAATAAATTCTATATCTCCACCCTTTTCTCCTGCATTATTACCTCCATTCATATTAATTGCTTTTGAATTGATATTTATACTTCCTACAAATCCATTACTTATTTCAGATGTTGTGAATATTACTTTTCCACTCTTTTCAGTTCCAATACCACTTTCAATAGTCAATTTATTTTTACTATTCATTTCAATTTTCCCTCCATTTTCACCACCATTTCCACCAACTAATAAAGAAATTGAACCACTTACACCTGATTCGGAAGTAACAAATTCAACATCACCACTTGTTGTACCACTACCTGACATAATTACAATACTACCTGCTGAAAGTTTAGAGGATCCTGATTTAAATAATATTAATCCACCATTAGTATTATCTCCATTAATTATATGAATATTACCAGCCGTATTTCCAGAACCAGTAGCAATATTAATAAAACCACTAGTTGTGTCTCCTGTAGTAATAATTTCTATGCTTCCTGAATTAGTAGCATCAATAGTAACAAATATAGATCCACTTGTAGTTGTTGAACTACCAGAACTAATTAATATTGATCCATTAGGTTCACTATTAAAACTAATACTTCCTGAGGTTGTTTTACCACTTCCACTACTTATTTCGATTGAACCACTCATCTCACTTGAACCACTTTCCATTAATATATTATCGGAACTAATTATTGAGATTGAACCCACTGTTCCTCCTACTCCACTTTCGAAATAGATTGAACCACTTGTTTTACTACTATTGGCTGTCTTTATATTTATTGTGCTACTACTCATAGAAATTGAACCACTTTCATCTCCAGATCCACTTGATATTTCTATTATTCCGACAGTTGTGGCATCTCCAGATTTTATTTCATTTATATCACTTATTAAGGAGATTGAACCACCTATGTTACCTACTTCCACTAAGTATATAAATTGAACCACCTGTTGATGTACTTTTACCACCTGTCATATTTATTGAACCATCATCACTTAATAAATAGATTGATCCACTGGTACTTTTACCATTTCCACTTTCTATATTTATACTTCCTCCTAAACTTCCACTTCCACTCACCAAAAAGATTGAACCACCACTTGTATTACCACTACCTCCTTCTAATAAGATTGAACCAACTTTATTAGAATTACCACTTAGAATTGTTATACTACCACTTGTTACACCTGTTCCACTTATTATTCTTGTATTACCACCTGATTTACCACTTCCATTTTCGATAAAAATACTTCCACCACTTGTTTCACTTCCATCTATGTGAATATTGATTGATCCAACTGTAGAATCAGATGATCCACTTTCGATTGTTAAAGACCCACTGGTTGAGCTACTAGATCCACTCTTTATTAAGATTGAACCACCAATTGAACCATTTCCACTATCAAACGATATTGAACCACTTACTTTTGATCCATTTCCACTCAGTATTGATATACTTCCACCTATTTCATTTCCATCTTCATTCAAGATAAAAATACTTCCTGAGGTTGTTTTACCACTTCCACTAACTATTTCGATTGAACCACTTTTTAATCCACTTCCAGTAGTCAATAATATTGAACCAACATTGGAACTACCATCTCCACTTTGGATTCTTATTTCACCTACAGTATTACTACTTGAACCACTTTCGATTAAGATTGAACCACTTGTACTTTTACTACTACCACTTTCAATAGTTATTTCACCTCCATTATCACTTCCACTTCCACTTTTAAGATATAATGATCCACTCGTTGAACTTCCACTTCCACTTTCAATATAGATTGAACCACTCACTGTATTATTTTCACTGAATATTTGGATTTCACCACTGGTAGTTTGGCCTGCTCCACTTAATATATTTATTGAACCACCTATTCCAGATGATTCACCTCCATTTATAAATATTGAGCCACCACTAGTTGTTCCTTTTCCTCCTTTTAATAATATTGAACCACTACTATTGGATCCATTACCACTTTTCACATATATTGAACCTCCACTGTTACTACCATTTCCATTTTTTATATTGATTGATCCACCAATTTTACTACTTCCACTTTCTATTGAAATATTGCCACCAGCTTTATCATTAGCTTCACTACTTCCACTATTTATTAATATTGAACCAACTACATCAGCATTACCACTTTCTATATTTATTGATCCACTTGTTGATTTACCATTTCCACTTAGTATATTGATTGAACCACCTATGTTACTACTTCCACTAAGTATATAAATTGAACCACCTGTTGATGTACTTTTACCACCTGTCATATTTATTGAACCATCATCACTTAATAAATAGATTGATCCACTGGTACTTTTACCATTTCCACTTTCTATATTTATACTTCCTCCTAAACTTCCACTTCCACTCACCAAAAAGATTGAACCATCACTTGTATTACCACTACCTCCTTCTAATAAGATTGAACCAACTTTATTAGAATTACCACTTAGAATTGTTATACTACCACTTGTTACACCTGTTCCACTTATTATTCTTGTATTACCACCTGATTTACCACTTCCATTTTCGATAAAAATACTTCCACCACTTGTTTCACTTCCATCTATGTGAATATTGATTGATCCAACTGTAGAATCAGATGATCCACTTTCGATTGTTAAAGACCCACTGGTTGAGCTACTAGATCCACTCTTTATTAAGATTGAACCACCAATTGAACCATTTCCACTATCAAACGATATTGAACCACTTACTTTTGATCCATTTCCACTCAGTATTGATATACTTCCACCTATTTCATTTCCATCTTCATTCAAGATAAAAATACTTCCTGAGGTTGTTTTACCACTTCCACTACTTATTTCGATTGAACCACTCATCTCACTTGAACCACTTTCCATTAATATATTATCGGAACTAATTATTGAGATTGAACCCACTGTTCCTCCTACTCCACTTTCGAAATAGATTGAACCACTTGTTTTACTACTATTGGCTGTCTTTATATTTATTGTGCTACTACTCATAGAAATTGAACCACTTTCATCTCCAGATCCACTTGATATTTCTATTATTCCGACAGTTGTGGCATCTCCAGATTTTATTTCATTTATATCACTTATTAAGGAGATTGAACCACCTATGTTACTACTTCCACTAAGTATATAAATTGAACCACCTGTTGATGTACTTTTACCACCTGTCATATTTATTGAACCATCATCACTTAATAAATAGATTGATCCACTGGTACTTTTACCATTTCCACTTTCTATATTTATACTTCCTCCTAAACTTCCACTTCCACTCACCAAAAAGATTGAACCACCACTTGTATTACCACTACCTCCTTCTAATAAGATTGAACCAACTTTATTAGAATTACCACTTAGAATTGTTATACTACCACTTGTTACACCTGTTCCACTTATTATTCTTGTATTACCACCTGATTTACCACTTCCATTTTCGATAAAAATACTTCCACCACTTGTTTCACTTCCATCTATGTGAATATTGATTGATCCAACTGTAGAATCAGATGATCCACTTTCGATTGTTAAAGACCCACTGGTTGAGCTACTAGATCCACTCTTTATTAAGATTGAACCACCAATTGAACCATTTCCACTATCAAACGATATTGAACCACTTACTTTTGATCCATTTCCACTCAGTATTGATATACTTCCACCTATTTCATTTCCATCTTCATTCAAGATAAAAATACTTCCTGAGGTTGTTTTACCACTTCCACTAACTATTTCGATTGAACCACTTTTTAATCCACTTCCAGTAGTCAATAATATTGAACCAACATTGGAACTACCATCTCCACTTTGGATTCTTATTTCACCTACAGTATTACTACTTGAACCACTTTCGATTAAGATTGAACCACTTGTACTTTTACTACTACCACTTTCAATAGTTATTTCACCTCCATTATCACTTCCACTTCCACTTTTAAGATATAATGATCCACTCGTTGAACTTCCACTTCCACTTTCAATATAGATTGAACCACTCACTGTATTATTTTCACTGAATATTTGGATTTCACCACTGGTAGTTTGGCCTGCTCCACTTAATATATTTATTGAACCACCTATTCCAGATGATTCACCTCCATTTATAAATATTGAGCCACCACTAGTTGTTCCTTTTCCTCCTTTTA